>CALZFC010000015.1:2930000-3087500 GCA_945643635.1 Allodiplogaster sudhausi
GTTGCAAACAAAATAGTTAAATAGTGAAGAGATAAGAACAAGGAAAGAAACCAATGTGCGATGGAAATATGTTCTCGTCGTCTAGTTGCTCTGAAACACTGTTCAGGAGATAGTCAATGTAGAGATTAGCAGATGTTGGAACTATCTGAAAAGAAATAATAAGTGTAAGGCGAGCTGAAAAAGGATAAATAGTGCCTATTTGTTACTCAAACTTACAACGAAGGTAAATCTGAACAAGGGCTTACCTGATTTGTTGAAGAATCCGACCAAAAATATTCATGATGTTGGCCTGGAAATACAGCGGAGGATATAAAGACGACTCTTTATAATTAATGCTACCAGCCCTCTACTCTCTTATCCTATACATGTCCTCATAACCTTGATTCCATTGTGATATGAGAGTGGATCTCAGAGAAATGAAAGTAAGACGCATACCAACCAGCAGACATACGGGGACACGACTCGGCAGTGCAGTCGCTAACCACAATGCCATACATCATCCGGACTTGCTTGAGAAGGTCGGCAACTGAAGAGACAAGAAAGAGAAGAGGAGGAACTCAGGCAGAGAGACTGACTGTTCACTGCCACCCATTCGTTCAGGTCTTCTCCCTCAGGCAGCCGCACAATCTCCGCCAAGTTGGCGCTGCCGAGAGTCGCCGTGTCCACTTGGCCTGCGAATCCCATGCTCTTCCCATCCCTTTGTAGAAAGAGAAACAAACCATGCTGGGTTTGATGATTCGTGCGCATTCCTCTCCTTCTGCTGCATTCTCAGCATTTCTTCAAAGCTTCTTCCAATTCCAGGTATGTTTGACCGTTGCAACGAGAATTTCCCTCCCACGAATTATGATTACTTCATTTATTCTTCAATTATAATAGAAAACTGTTTTGCATCTTTATCACCAATTGTTGCTAAATTGCTTTAGAAAAAAAAACTAGATAAATTTAAAAAAAAATTCTACAGCATCTTACAATAAAAATTAAACGATGAATTTTTATGCTACAAAACGCGAGAAACACACTCCAGTGTGCATTCATTTAGAGAAATAGACTTGCTATTCCGAATTGTCGAATTTGGAGTGAGAATGATTTCCCTCAGTCAGTAGACAGATGATACAGCAAGAAAACGAGGAGCGATAGAAGGAGAGAAATATACAATTTATCTCATCACTAGCCATTCTCGAACTGTTAATACAAAAGATGAAGCAGGACGAAAGAAAGGTATTTCACGAAAGATGGTTCACTGGAGAGAGAGAGAGAGAGGGAGAGGAGAGAGAGGGAGAGGAGAGAGAGAGAGAGGAGAGAGAGAGAGAGGAGAGAGAGAGGAGAGAGGAGAGAGAGAGAGAGAGGGGAGAGAGAGGAGAGAGAGAGAGAGAGAGAGGGTAACCCGTCTGCACGATTCTCTTCATTACATGATGGATTCATTCTCGATACCTTGACATGATTAAATCTCCTCTTGGGGATTCGCTCGGATTAACGAGAGAAGGAAGGAAGCATGGAACAGACTGGGGAAGAAGACTCCTCTCTCACGAAGATAGTCTATTCAATCCAGGGGAAAGAAAACAAGCACAATCTACAAGTCGAGAGACAATTCAACTCCTCTCTCGCCTTCCTCTAAGCTTTCTCGTTAGTATGTAACTTTAATAAATATATCAGATAGTTTAATGCTAACAAAAGCTCATGATAATCGCCAGAGATGACATAAGTTGTGCTGGCTCGGGAAGTGTGAGATAAAGACAGAAACCATTTGACAAAAGAATACGAAAGAGGGGATACAAAAGGACCGACAGATGGAGAATAAAAGGACCGTGAATGTGGTGAGAGAAGACTAGAGTTGTTCTCAGAGGAAATAATCGGGTGTTCTCCGAGTGACATGGGGTTCTCCGCGCCGAGGGGCGGGGTCGAATTGCAGAAACGAGTACTTTAACTCATCATCCAATTCAACCATTGCAGCCTGCAAGCATTACACTTCGTGAGTTTAGGCAAGGATCAACACCCAAATAAATATCTAAGCTACCAAAAAACACATTTCCATTGAATACGTCCAAATGCATGCACACCTGATTGCCGCAGCGGTAACAGTAGTTAGGGGCAGAGAACACCGTTACGACGTTCCTGTCGTGTGTCCAGTTGTAGCCCTGGAAATTGTAACTTTGCCATAGAATGACTATGCCAATGAGCGCAAGTCAAGTCAGGATAGTATTTCACGTAAATAATCCTCCGCATCATAAAACATGGGGAGCAAGCAAAAGAACCTACCTCCATAACCAGTTGATGAGCCCTGGAGATGAGAGTGAGGCCATTCGAGTGATTGAAGGTCTCCGATATGTCTTGGCCAAAAGTGTACCCAGCACCCCGAGGGGAGATTCCCCATCCTCCCCGGTCATCCGGATCCGACCACAGCAGATCACACATCGGACCTTCGTGTGGCACCTAAACTCATCGCCATTGAATAATATCCAACTATTAATAGTAACTGTGTACCGTGCTATTTACAATAAAAGAAAGTGGTTCATAAAGAAACATACATCCCGTCTACCATAAACCTAATAAGAAGACAGCTAATACAACTTCCAAGTGAAAATGAGTGAAAATGCAACAACTGACTTCCTGAATCCGATCGAGAGCCCGAATGTGATCTAGCGTGTCTATGGAGGGAGATAATCCACCATGAAGGCAGAAGATTTGCCCATCGACGAGGGCAGTGAGTGGGAAACAATCGAAGAGATCAGTGAAATACTTCCATACGTTCGAATTGCCGTACTTACGCAAGCATTCATCATAAAACCCGTACACCTACAACGGGAATAACACCATTAGCAAACATGATTTTGAAATAACGAAAAAAAAAATTGAAAAATAATTTGCAACTGAAAACCATAAAGTACAATAACAACGAGTCTGACTTGAGTAATTTGACGAGACTCGTGGTTACCACGAAGAATTGTAACTCGCTCTTTGTAGCGAACCTAAAGGAAAAGGCGATATTCAAACAGTCATCAACATTCACCGTTCCCAAACAACTAGCCTTAAGACACACAAGCAGAGAGACGGTCTCGACGGAATAGTACCCGCGGTCAACATAGTCACCCATGAACAGGTAGTTCGTATCAGGAGACTTTCCTCCCATCTAAAAAAATATTGTTCTTAACATCGAAAAAAAACTAGTGAGCTCCCAACATCGAATTCTTAATGTAAGTCAACGCGAAACGTATCATGATATTTCAGTTTATATCCAAATGAGGTAGATGAGTCATCAAACGAACCTTGAACAACTCCATGAGATCGTGGAATTGTCCGTGAACATCTCCGCACACCGTAACAGGACATCTGACTTCTTGCACATTCGACTCCTTTTCAAGAATCTCCTTGGCCTGAACAGGAAACAATTTAGACTATGTTATCTTTGGACTGAAAGTGAGGTGATTGCGAAATCGTTAGCTCTTTTGAAGAAGCAGAAATAGAATATAAAATGCCAAAAGAGACGAAGAAAGGAACCTTTTCGCAGAGCATCTTGACTTGTGCTTCCGTGAGCTGCTTGCACTCGTAGAGTTGCTCGACCCATCCGTCCACTTCCTTCAAGAAGGGACGCTCAGTTTGCTCGCCAGTTGGCCCGCCCGTTGCAGTGGCTGCCATTCTGCAAAATCAGGCACGTTCAGAATCCCAGATGTCAATGGAAGTCATCTAGTATTAAACAGAGATTAAGCAAACAAAAGTAGAAGGAATCACGTTCAGCGTATTTTTGAGGGAAAGGAAAGGAGACACCCGCAACGCGTCACCTACGCGTTGCGGCAGCATAGGCTGAGTATCGCTATGTTCAAAGTAGCGGTGCGCAGCGGCGGGAATTTAAAGTTTCTAGGGTCCTGATATCTGGAGGAGGTGATAAATTTTGTGGTCCTTTATTTCCTTTGAAGATTTTATTGAGGTGTAAGTGAACTGTTTCTCCGCCAGGAATATTCAAATATGGCCCCGATAAGTCTCCATCCGTGAGTTTTTTTTTAAACCTTGTGTACAGTTTCTCTTTGCAAAGATATTATGCCATAATTTCTAGTCTGAAATCATTAGAATGACATTTTTTCTGCTCACTCTTTAATAGTTACGAACCAATACATTTCAATGCGATTGTTCTACAATTCTACCATGATACTACGTATTCTTTGCTCAGTGCGATCAGAACGGGTTGGACAAGCGAATTTTCCTTCCATGTCGTTTTTGGCAAACGCGGCAGATAGGGAGCGTATCTTTTGTCGATTTGATGCAACACTTGGAGAGTCAGTGAGTCGAGTTGTGATGGATAAAAAGAATCGAAAGGAGCTAGAGGGGTATGATGGGGCGAAGTGCTGCGTGAGTGAGAGAGAGCGCATGTTGCTGAGAGTGCAGAGACGACGAGAGGTCGCATGGACTAGGCGAGTGAATAGAGACGGAGAGAGCGTAGAGACAGAAGGAGAGAGAGCGAAGGGGATGAAGAGACAGAAACAGCCAGCTCGCTCGCAGTGGTAACGGCGACTGCCTTCCCTAGCCATCTCTTCTCTTTGCTGAGGAGACTCCTCCCCTTTCATCTTCCCACTTGGCCAGTGCCCGCCTTGCTTCCCATCCGATCCAACTACATACACTGTCGTTGAAGGACTTCCCTCCTCGATCTGTGTGGTGTCTCCGAGTTAGAGAGCAGAGAAGAGAGGCCCTGACTGGCCACAGGCTCCGCCTCCTTCCCCACGACGAAATCTCCCGCAGTTGCTGCTCAGCCTTCCATGGATGGTATGTATTCCGTGTGCCTTCATTTCCGGAGTCTTCGCCCTTATCGAAATCAACAAAAGCAATGTGAGCAACATCTTCAGCTTCAGAATTTCAACTGCATTGTTGTAGCAAAATTGAGTTCCCAATGGATTTCTGGGGGCATTTTCGGATTAGCTGAACCCTGGGTCGGCCATTGTGCCATGTTTAAGCATAGGAATGAATGCATTTCAACTGCTTTTTCACTTATACAACGGAAACATGCAAGGCAGTTCCTGCTGACCACTTGAGTTCAGTTATCTTTATTTTCAATTAACAAAGTATGGAGGCAAAATATCCTGGACTCGTATAGCCATATGAGTAGAAGTGTGCTCTTTTATATCTGTTGCGATGAACTGTACCCCAGACGAGATCTTTGTGGGAGCGGATATCTTGTTGACGTCTACTTTTTCTTAGTTTCCCATACTTTATCACAAGATTGAGCGGCATTCAGCCGACGCGACTATTCATTCCATATGCCCGACTTCCCCCTTGTGACCTTGTTCATTGAAGGCCATAAGGCTTTTGGATAATGATAACAATGAATTTGTCAGCTAAATAAGGGCCTGGAATGAGTCTCCCCCCAACCCCAACCCCATGCCCAACTGTTCCTCTTCTCCTATGCCACTTCTTCTTTCGCATTTTCTCCTCTGTTATACTCCATCCTCCCTTCCTGCTTGCCACTTTTCTCTCATTTACCCATTTCTCACTTCGCCGAGTGCAGACAAGTGAAAAACTTCAATGGAAGAGTGCAGATTGCGTGCATCTGATAGTTTAACGATTTTCTTACTTTCTCTCGCGTGTTCCATTAAGTAGGTTAATTTCGTAGAATTTTGCTAAACACGAATGTTCGATTGAAAGAGTGGAAAAGCGGCGAGATCGTCTAAACCGGTGGAAAGTGCACCAAAAGAGGACGATCCGTTGTATTGACTCGCGCTCAATGAGTGAGCTGGCTTCGTTCCTTTTCTGCCTGCCATTTCTCTTGCACGTTGCAGTTTGTCCAGCAATGGAGGCACCCATCATTAGGCGGCTTAACTGAGATGATACAAGGAAAAGGGTCACTTATTCCGTCTCTCGAAAATCCATAATTTCGAAGGAAAAGCAAGCGTAAAGCATACATCAAACATACCCAGCACGTGGAACGACGTCGTTTACTCTCTCTCTCTCTCAATCTCTCTCTCTCTCTCTTGCTCGTTTGCTCGCTCTCTCTCCCTCTCTCTTTCCCTCCCTCCCTCCCTCTCTCTCCCTGTCCCTGTCCCTCTCCCTTCCCTCACTCTCCCTCCCTCCTTTCTCTCTCTCGTCCTTTCTTGTTTCTCTGTCTAAACTATTTTTATCGTTTTGCTAGAAATTAATGGAAGAGAGTCCGCTGCTAGCGACCTTCTCTCAGTCTTGCCCTTTTTCCCCTTCTGAAAGGAAGCTGTCCCGTTGTGTTTTTCTTGTGTCTTTCTTGGTGCCTAAATGTGGAGCACAAAACGCAGAATTGTGTTGTGAGATGGATTTGTTTGCGAAGAGTTTTTCCACTCTCTCTCTACTTTAGCCTGAAGGACTAAACCAAATTGTGGGAGCAAGGAGTTCTGTGAACCTTATAAAAGTTATTAGCATGGCTTGATGGATTCGGAAAAGATGAATCTTCCTGCGGAAATCTTTTTATTGAATGGCCGGATAGATTTAATTCGCAATTTGATTTTTTCTCCTTGTGCTTTATTTGTCTGAATTTTAACATTTTAAGCGTGATAGCGACTTAATTTTTGCTTATCTATTGATTTGTAAAAAAAATTAAGGTCTATTGCAGGTATGCCAATTATTTTGCTGTGGTAGTTTCATATTTTTAGTGAGGAAAAAAGAATGCCACTTTCACCGTAACATTTCTTTCCCTTGTAAGGGAGCTGCGGGAAAGAGGGATGTAGTGAGTGCTTATATCTTCTGCTTTCTGTTGCTAAGATATCCAGTACCTCCCACTCCTGCATTTTATTGCTTAATCATTTTTTGTAAGATGTGGTGCATGCCTGGCGTCTCTGATGACATCTCTCGCGTTTATCATAGATCCGATCCTCTCATTCAGCCTTCCTCAGAGAGTGAAAGCGTCGCAACTGCAATGCACTTGCTCTCCAACTCAAACTCCTTTGTCTCGCATCTCTGGCCGCCTCTCTCAGCAAGAGTAGCTCAAGGTTCCTCTTCATTCCGTGTTCCCGACCATTGGTTCGGTCTGTCCACTTCCTCTAACTAACCGGGTCGCTACCATTTCCTTTCTGATCTCTGCTGCATAGCTGCTTCCCACTGCTAAACTGTGTCTGTTTTCTTTTTAATGGAAACCATGGTAACCCTTTTTCTTTTAGGGCAGCTTTTTCTTTGTTTTTGATAAATGATTAGCAGATTGAACATACGAAGTAATGTAATACCTTATTGTTAGATGAGTTAGAGTGCAGACGGGTGTAAATTTTCCTTTAAACATTAAAGGAATATCCAGTGGATATATCCAATATTGGCCACTGGAATCTAAGAAATGGTGTAAATATTTAGTTTTATTGACTGGAGTTGCTGGGAATAGACGGATGTTGGGTGAAGTCGTCTGGCATCTTCTCTCGTTCTTTTGATTCCTGTTGTCGTCAGCAGCTGACGGGCTTCTTCAAGTCTTATTTTATAGTGAAGGAGGCAGCGGAGCGAGTTTTGCTTTCGTTTACGCAAAGATTGTCACGAAGCGTTATCAGCGTATTTACAAGAGAGCCGACAGAGAAAAGGAAAGGGTTATGATTGAAAGAAGATTGAATGGTATCCCCGGAAAAAATGGGAAATCACTGATAACGCACTCGCCCCCCCCCCCTCCTCCCATGAAACTACATTCACATTTGGTAGCAGCTGATCGATTCAGGAGATCTTTCAGCAAAAAGCAGGCTGTCGTACTTAGTGTGAAAAATTAGCTTTCTGTCATCCATCACATTTCTTATTCCATTGCAAAGGGTTAAGCTTTGGTGGGTTTAAGAATCATTTACAGGAGCGGAGCGTTTGGTCTTCAACGGCGGGGTCGCAGGCATTACTACTGGCGTTTCTTCCCCTACTAGTAAGCAACGAGCACATTTTTCTTTTTGGTGCTGTCCAATAAGCAAGTAGAATAGCAAAGCATAAAAGGATGGGGTATAAGATGGTGTGGCCTGTTTCCAGGTGGAGATACGGTGTGTGCGACGAAGCGTCTGGCAGTTTACGTGAATGGAGGAGGGGTCATGTCTCCGGCTGAACTGCAAATCGCAGATTCCAAGCTCCCGAATTCGCCCTCTAATAGTCTCATTCAGGTTACTCGCCTTCCTCGGTCAATGAATTCAATGTGCAGATGAGTGTTGATACTGGAAGCATAAGGATGACTGTTGCAGGCGAAGGCTGAGCCGCCTTCGAGCAGCAACTCTGAGCCTGATCTGTCCAGACCGGTAAGCGAGTGGCAGGGGAGTGAGTGACTCTCTCGTCCATTGCAGTACCAGCCAGTCCCGGCCTGTGCCATCTGCGGCGCGGATTCTACCGGAATCCACTTTGGAGTCGAGGCTTGCGCTGCTTGCTCCGCATTCTTCAGGTAGTACTTTCTTATTTTCATGCTCATTCTCTCAGCTGGGGCATCATTAATTAATTTTTTTTCAGACGAACGGTTGTTCTTTCGAAGAACTATTCGTGTGCTAAAGATGGTCGTTGCGCAGTTGTTAAAGGTAGAGTTGGAGCGAGAGAGAGGGAGAGAGAGGGCGGGGGAGAGAGATCAGAAGAGTTGAAGAGAGAAAGAGAGTGAGAGAGAGAGAGGGAGGCTGCAGAATGTGCATGGATGGGAAGGGAGCGAGTATCGGTAGCTTCCAAACAGCAATGAGTGGCGGTCTCAGATGCCATCGGTTCACAGCGATGTCGTGCTTGCCGATTCAAGAAGTGTCTCGCTGTGGGAATGGACCGTTCCGGTTAAGGCTTCTCTACTTCAACACTTGTCTTCCATACTCACTTCCCCCATTTTCGATGCTTCTCCCATTTTGACATCCTCTTCATGTCCCTTTGCATTGTAAATGAATTCGACTGCTTTCAGCGGTGCAGCATCGCAGAGATGCAATCGGAAAGTTCTCTACTCTCATCAAACGAGAGACTTCTCCTTTCTGTAAGTGCTCGCTGAAGTTGTCAAACTGTCTATGCCTCCGAGACATTTCCACCCAATCAGACGAGGGAGGCCAAGAGCCCGAGCCTTTTCTCGTGGAACCCCGCTCTCCCCCCACCAGGAAGAGGACCGTTCTCGAGGAATTCCTGGAAAGGTTTGTCCGCTTCTTTAGTTTTTAATTACCGTCTAAAATTCATAGATTTTCGGAATGATCCACCAATACAGTCGGAAGTGTACAGCCCCTTTCACATTAAAATAAGCCAAAAATTGTGTTTCACCACTTTTCCATGGCTAGTTTTCGGGAAGGTCTCTTTTCTGCATGTCTTTAGCAACCAATGGGTTATCAATTCAGGCATGAAAATTTGATGAAACGACGCAAGTTGTTCTACACAACAACCAGCCTGGCCGACGCTATTGATTTCTCTGACAATCCGGTACATTTTACATAATTTTTGTTCTTTTCGTACGTGGTTCTTGTAGCCAATAGGGCAATGCACTATAGAGCATGAGAAGATATAACCTTCC
Organism: Allodiplogaster sudhausi; assembly: GCA_945643635.1. Lineage (NCBI taxonomy): Eukaryota > Metazoa > Nematoda > Chromadorea > Rhabditida > Diplogasteridae > Allodiplogaster > Allodiplogaster sudhausi. The sequence goes on from CALZFC010000015.1 coordinate 2,939,407, forward strand.
TCCTCCTTGCAGTACACTCCCCCTGTTGAACTAACGGACTTCACAGAGTGCATGTTTCAACTGTGGTATGTTTTCTACCTTTTCGTAGTTTCATATCATTGAAATTCGATTAGCTTAATATTGTGCAAATGATTCTTTTTTTGGTAACAGAAAGATGACGAAATGTTGTAGGAGAATCGAGCCTCGAATTGCCATCGAATACACCACAACCAATCAATACATTGTCGATCTACCGAAAGATCAGAAGGTTTGTATGGGACTTACGCACAGTCATCCTTGCATTACTTTTACATTATCCTCTCATTGATTGATGATCCTTGCAGGCTATTCTGTTTCGTAACTTCTTGCTAAAGTTCCAAGCCGTAGAAGAGCCATTTCTGACTTGGCATTACGGAGGACTGGACAGGGAGTGGTGGGTCATGCCCAATCGGTCAGCTCCTTTTTGTTTCGATTTGCTGAAGTCTGCTAGCTAGCAATTTATTCCACTTTAAGAACATATGTTGACTTCAACCGCGTCAACTACTACTTTGAAAACGAAGTAATGAGAGGACTGAACTTGGATAAGCAGTCCGCGCTCAGGTACTTGTCCACTCTTCTCTGCTGTTTGCGTATTCCAAATTGTCTTCCAAAGAGCTGTTATTTTAGACTAAAAAGAGTTATTTGCTGATATGCATTTAGCAGATATTATTAATATCCTCGGCTGAAGATATAGTGTAAATGCGAGTAGATAATACCCTCTAGGAGGTTTCAGACATAAGATTGGATTGAGGTTGACGAGACAGTGAGATGGAATATTTGCAGATTGTTCCTGCCGTCCTTCAAGCATGCGATTGAATTAGTTGGTCGACAGATGGAAGCTATCAATATGAGCCATACAGAAATGGTCATTCTCTCTGCACTCGTCTTCCTGGACACAAGTTCGTTCATTCACGAGCATTCTTTGCACTTTGGAAGTCGACTTTAGCGTCAAGGATTGTGTTGAAAGGAAAGGGGGAATGTGTATGCTTGTGTAGTGAGTCCGTTTCGTACAGGGGTTAAAGGAGTCGAAGCAAACAGTTTCTTGGAATGTGGTTGAGCATTGCCTTTCTTTTCTTAGCAATCCCGGAACTCTCGGACGCGACTTGCGAGGCAGTGAAGAAAGTGAGAGATCAGCTGTTTCGAGATCTCTTCGCTTACTACGAGACAGTCGAGACTGTTGAGTCACCAGAAGTTCGCATTGCCGATATTGTATTCATCATCTCGGCTGTTCGGGTACGGTAATTAGTTACAAAGAAGGGTTGCCAGGTATGCGCCTTCCTTGCAAGGAGAAGGCTATGCTTGCAGATACACTCGCAGCGAACTCGCGAGAACATGTACATGCTGAGGATGTTCGAGATGATTCCGAGGGATGATCTCTTCGATGAAGTCTGCAACATCAAGGGAGATGGCACGGACATGAAACCGCAACTCTCCGAGTTCCTGGCCGCGGCCGCTTCTCACAACGAGCAGAACAGACAACCACAGCAACCTCCAGTGCCTTCCTCTCTGCCCACTCCCGTCCCTGCTTCGTCTCTCATTAAACCACAACAGCAGCTCAGCCAGTTGTTCGTTTTTGCCCCCGCGCACTTTATTCATATTTTATTACGCAAAAAAGGATAGTAAAAGTGAATGGGAATTTCAGAAATTGTGGAATGCCGACTTCGTCGTCCTTGGATTTGTCCTCCTTCGTGTCTCAGTTCCTGGAAGGTCACTCTGTCCAATCGAATGGCTCCACCCTGCCGAATCTGCTGCCGTCCAGCCTGCCCGGTCTGCCCACACCTCCCTCCTCGAGCGACGTCTCTTCCCTGCTCAGCATGAGCCAGTCCAACCTCGTCAGCCAGAGTTGGCTGCAGGGGGCCCTCAATGCCGTCTCCCACCAACTCGCTCTCAGTTCTCAGAATGCATTTCCTCCCTGATAATGCACCATTTTATGACGCATTTGTATCCGTGGTACTTCTTATTTTATTTTGTTTTTCTAATTGAGAAGACAGAAAATAGAGTTATTCAGTTTTACTAAGTGTTGAATAGACGTTAACCTTCGGTATTAGAATAATGTTTGAGCTTTTAGCTTGATATGCTTAGAATGCATCGAGTACAAATTGTGAGCTCTCTTGCTGCTAGCCTGTTCTTAGAAGTTCTTAATGTACGGTACACTCTAATCAGCCTGTGATTGCTTCCTTCTTCTATTCAATCATATTGGCATGCAAGTTCTTCTCTCTTCCGTTGCTTCTTTTGCACCGGTGCTCGTTTCGTTTTTGTCCTACAATTAATTGCTAACTTTTATTCCCGTTGACATTATTTTCCCGATTAATCAGGGCCTCTTCTAACTCAGTGAAGCAGCGACATGGGAAAGGTGAATGGGATCGCATCTGTTCATCTGCGATCTCTTCTTTCTATTTCGTACCCTTTTATAATGGTAACTGTTCTACGGGTTGTTTATGCTTTATTTTATCTATTCTCTTTTTACTGTTCCCGATATTTGATGCTCCCTTCTTGCTATCTGTAAGGTATTTGTGAGTGAAAGTAAGTGTCAAATATGCCCTTTCCTTCCACACTTCGTTTTTAATATCTTTGCACTGCTCTTGCCATCTGCTTTTCTGGTTTCCCATGTCTTTAACGGATGAGGGAAATTTTTCGGTTTTCTCGGAGATTCAAATTGATTCCCTACCGGTACTCTGGTCGTACAATACTCGTACCCGGTTTTGTATTACTATGCGCTTGTATTTTCAAAAAAGAATTATGATAAAGTCACTGCTTAAAAGCTTAATTCGCTGAGGTTCTTCACTGAATTTGTAAAACATCAGCACATTCATTGGGGGTGATATGTAAATTTGGGCAAATCAATACGTGGTCCACGGTTGGCACTTCTATTACTGGTTGCAGAAAGCGGAGTGGGGAGGCTCTTCCGAAAGATTCGAGTTCGCATCCTCTAACGTAATCTGCTTGCGTAGCCGCGCAGCAGTGGTTGCCCTCCCATTCCTCTATTCTCTCAAACTCCCCCACTCTCTCTCTCTCTCTCTCTCTCTCTCTCTCTCTCTCTCTCTTTCTTTATCTCTCTCTCTCTCACTCACTCTTTCCCTCTCTCTCTCTCTCTCTCTCTCTCTCTCTCTCTCTCCCACCCTACTCCCGAATATCTGATTAAGGCCGTGACTGTGAGGCGGTTGACTGGTGCCTACGGGTCTTGCGTGCTTGAAGGCAAAGATTCGCTGCTGCTTCGTCCAGGAGGAAGCTGCGCACCCCGAGGGAGCAATCCAGACAGAACCCCCTTCTTCCCCTCGCACTCCCTCTCTCTCTCCTCCCTCTCTCTCTCCTCCCTCCCTTCCTCTTCCAGTCTATCCACATCACATCATCTCGCTCTTACTCTTCGCTCCATATTTCCTTTCAACATCTTCGTCTTCATCTTTCTCGGCCAATGACTCTCCACTTTTCCATTCCTATTTCCTTGCTTTTTCCTCCACACTTTCTCTGTCTTTGCCCTTCAACACTCTGTTCTTGATTCTTCTCTCTTTCTCCTTCTCATTTTTTTCATCTTTCTTCCTCGTTTTCTCTGACTATTCTTATATGTTCCATCCGGTATCTCATCGTAGCTCTCTAGCAAGTCTTATCGTGCCAGATTGGAGATATGATGGTTACGGTGGCAAGGCTTTTTTTGGCTTCTTTTGATGGCTTCGCCGTGTTCTCCATTGAATATGCACCATAGCATCTAACGACGTTTCCGAACGGCTTGGTGAGAAAGAACTCTACTCACAGTCTTCGTTGTTGTGGTGTAAATAAAGGTTTTCTTTCGGCTCTATTCTTTCAAGTGCCCGAAATTAATAATATTTATTCTTTCTTTGAAACCGTTAAATAAATTTTACGAAAATTTTCAATGTAAGCTTTGTCTTTTTCCATTCTCTATTCTTGTAATTTTGGTCGTTTCTATCTCGCCTTCTATCAATCTCTCTTCTCTAACACGCTCTTTCTCTTTCCCTCTCTCTCTCTCTCTCTCTCTTTCTCTCTCTCGCTCCCCCCTCTGACTCCTTCTCCCCTCCTCTCTCCCCCTCCAACTCTATTTCCCTCTCTCTCTCTCCCGCTCTACCTCTTTCTTCTCTCTCTCTATCTGTCTCGGTCCATCTCTGTCTCTCTGTCTCTCCCTCTCTCTCTCTCTCTCTCTCTCTCTCTCTCTCTCCTTGCCGTCATTCTAATGATGGCTTCGCCGTGTTCTCCATTGAATATGCACCATAGCATCTAACGACGTTTCCGAACGGCTTGGTGAGAAAGAAGAAGTGCGCAGAAGAATAAATAAGAATTCGGTAGCTCTGGAATAGTAAAAAGATATTTATTAAAGTAGAAAAATGGTGGAGTCAATCGATTTTCTTTTAAAATAGAAATAATATTTCTCTCTTCGTATCTTACTTACAAATCGTCGATTTCCGGAGACAAAGGCGCCCCTCATCATTCCCTCTCCAAATCCTCGTTATTCCTCAAACGAGATCGCAAGACGGAAATTGGCCAAATCTCGCAGCGAATTACTTCTTTCCATTTCTGTCAACTCAATTCTTCCGCTTTTCCTCCATGGCGGTCTCCCTCTCTCAGCTGACTCTCATTCTTCATCTTCATTCTAATTAGATTGATAAATCTCAACAGTAAACAAAATGAAGAGCAAAAGAAGTTTAATCTGTTTACTGTTTATATTTAAGCCTAAAAGATATTTTGAATGAATATCGATTATACTGAAATGGGTTGAATGTGTCCTTCAGTTCCTTGAGTGATTGGCCGTCGAGGAATGCCTTTCCAACCCCTCCCCCCAACGTCATTACTCGAGTAGAGATTCTACAGTGGCAGAAGGTGTCATCTGGACTCTGCTTGCTTCTCATGCGCAAGATTCTCCCGCTCTTGTCGTCTGCTCCTCTCATTTTCACGCCCTCTCACTCCTCTCCGTCATTTGACTCGAGGGAAAATTGTATGGCAACGATACTGAGGGAGAGAGACAGAGGGAGAGAGAGAGAGAAAGAGAGAGAAATGGAGAGGGAAGGAGAGTTGGGAAACGCGACTTGGCTTAAAAAGAAGAATTTCACTTTCTCAGCTTTCGTTCCGTCTATCAAAATTGAAATGGCAAATTTTTTTTACATTTCAGTACCGATTTTCTTCATCTTGTGCTATCCAAATCATTCTCGTCCCACGAGTATTCCTACTCTGCCTCATTGACTCCTTCCTTTTTCTTACCCCCTTCTCTTCCCTGCTTCCTTTCGTCTCTTTCCTTTTCTCTCTTTCTCTCGTCTACCATTTCTTCTCTTCTCTCTCCACCTCTCACTCATCCTTGTCTACTCCTTCTTCTCACTCATCTACATAAAAAAAACGTTCACAATATTCATACATTCTTTTTTTCTCGTCTTTTTCGTGTTTCGATTTATGTGTTGTGAAGGGAGAGTGTTGGGGATTTTTTGAGATGCTTCCTCTTTTTATTTCGGCGTCATTCTTCCATTCCAACTTCTGCCGCTGTCTCTACAGGACAAAGGGCGATGATGCCTTGCCTATTCAGGAGTTGAGACAAGAACGAAGAGAGGGAGAGAGAGAGAGAGAGAGAGAGGGAGAATGAGGGAGAGAGAGAAGGAGGGAGAGAGAGAGAAGGGAAAAGAGTGCTGAGTGAGAAGGGAACAGAGAAACAAAGAAAAGAGATAGAGGGAACTAGGGAGATAAGAGGAGGATGTGGTGGAAAGCGACTCTCTGAGGGAGAGAGAGAGGGGAGAGGAAAGAGTGAGAATGGGCGTAAGCATAAGAAAATGGCAAAAAGGAAACAAGAGCACAAAAGGGGACTTCGGAGTGAGTGAAATATCTGGCAGCAGCCACTAGTGAGCATTCCCTATCCGAACTCCCAACCCCCTCCTCCCCCACCCCCTTATTCTGCTATTTCGAATTAAGTCAGCATGCTTAATTTTTTCGTATGCAGTTTCTTTGAAATCAATTATTTCCTTTATTCGCCCGGATTCGCAAGAAATGCCGTGGTCCTTTATCACACGGTCGACATCTCGCTTCTGTCTCGACTCTCCTTGAATCCCAATCTCTCTCGCTACTGTCTGAACTCTCCTCGAATCCCTTCTCTCTCGCAGACTCTCACGGTTTCCTTTCGAGCAGCTCTTTCCATTACTTCGATATGACGACTCCTCCATCCACCTCTCCCACATTTTTTTTATTCCTTTTCCTGCTTCCTCTTCTCTTCTTGCAACAAAACTCTCCTTTTGGATGTCCACCTGACTGCAGATTCATTTTCATCTACAAGTTTTAGTTACTTGCATAGAGTGAAGAACTAAATAGGAAAAGAAAAGAGCGAGTCAGTGAGAGAAAGAGTGAGTGATAGAAAGAGAGTGAGAGAAAGAGAGAGTGAGAAAGACATGTGTATGAATTTCGCATCGCTGTGCTTTTTCTCTCATGTCGGGAATTTTGAAATACGGGTGGAAAAAGGAATCATGAATAATCCAAGCTACTTTCAGTATGACCGACTTTCTCGGAATTGTAGCAATTATATTCTTTTACATTATCATCTTGGTGGTTGGTATCTGGGCTGGGAGGAAGACGAAGAGTGCTAAGGGACTCCAAGAGGGCGAACACACCGAGGAGGTCAGCCTTTATTCTGGAGAAGCGGAGTGTGTGACAGGGAGAAAGAAAGCGAGAGAGAGGGAGAAATAGGGAAAGAAAAGGGAGAGAGAGAGAGGGAGAGAGAGAAATAGAGAGAGAGAGAAAGAGAGAGAGAATGGTTGGATTCTGCCTTTCAGGTGATGTTAGCTGGCAGAAACATTGGTACTCTTGTCGGAATCTTCACCATGACAGGTCAGTCTCGGCTCATCTTCTTGATGCTCTTCATTTATTCGATAAATGATGTTTCTTAGTGCGAGATTACAATGACATATGTAGATGCACTTACATATATGAATATAAAATACATACATAATGATGCCGCAAGTGTGCAAGCTCAAACTTCTTAATTTGCTGCTCAGAACAACTATGTATTTCTTTCCTCTCAAGGTTTTTCTTTTGCATCTCTTTTTCATTCTCATCAGCGTCATCATCGTCTTCACTCCCTCTCTCAACCTTCTCTCTCTCCCTAATTTATCTTTCTTACTCTCTCCCTCTCTCGTTCTCTCTATTTTTCGCTTTGTCTCTCACACTCTTTTCTCTCTTTTCTCTTTTCTCTTTTCCCTCTTTTCTCTATCTCTCTCTCTCTCTCTCTCTCTCTCTCTCTCTCTCTCTGCAGCAACCTGGGTGGGGGGAGCGTACATCAACGGGACAGCAGAGGCTCTCTACAACGGCGGATTGCTCGGGTGTCAGGTCGCTTTGCTTTCTGCTTCTATTCGTTAAAAAATAACAAAATTAAAGCACTATTGTGAATTAAAATCAGTGCCTGCAGATTAAAAAGCTTTGTTCAATTTTTGGCTCTGGTTTAGTCGAGAATGCCCGCTAATTATGGCGATGCAATTGGAGATGAAGACTTGAATAGATTGAGAAGGGAAAGACAAATGGAGAGAGTAAAGAAAAAGAGAAACAGACTAATGGCTAGACGACTCATAGGCAGGTAGTGAAAGGGGCAGAGAATGAGAGAGAAAGAGAGAGAGAGAGAGAGAGAGAGAGAGAGAGAGAGAGGAAGGGTGAAAGAGAGAAGAAGAGTGAAGAGTAATACTGATTCTATGTTTGCAGGCTCCCTTCGGCTATGCCATCTCTCTTGTTGTCGGTGGCTTTCTGTTCGCGAAGCCAATGCGTGAAAAGGGATACGTCACAATGCTTGATCCTTTTCAGGTCCATAACCGGAGGAGAATTGAGAGAGAGAGAAAGGGAGAAGTGAGAGAGAGAGAACGAGAGAGAGAGAGAGAGAGAAAGGGAGAGAGAGAGAGAAAGGGAGAGAGAGAGAGAAAGGGAGAGAGAGAGAGAAAGGGAGAGAGAGAGAGAGAGAGAAAGAGAGAGAAAGGGAGATACATAGATACAGATGGAGGGTGTAAAGAAAGATATTGTAGTAGAGAAGGGAAGAGAGATCAACAGTAAAACATGATTAAGAAGTCAAGATCCATAGCACCGCAGCCACTTTCTCTTCAGATTAAATATGGCCAAAGAATTGGAGGGCTCATGTTTATGCCAGCTCTTCTCGGAGAAGTCTTTTGGAGCGCTGCCATTCTCTCTGCGCTCGGTTAGCCTGTGACGTCTCTCTCTCTCTATCTCTCTCTCTCTCTCTCTCTCTCTCTCTCTCTCTTCTTCTCTCTCCCTCTAGCTCTCTTCCTCTTTTCCTCTCTCTTACTATCCCTCTCTCTTTCTCTCCTTCTCTTCCAGGCGCGACTCTGTCTGTGATTCTGCACATCGAGATGAGTGTGTCTGTGATAGTCTCTGCCATCATCGCAGTCTTCTACACCTTCACTGGCGGTCTCTATGCCGTTGCGTACACGGACGTTGTTCAACTGTTCTGCATTTTCGTTGGACTAGTCTGTTTCTCTTTTTTGTTTTTCCCAACTCTTTCCTCTCTCTCTCTTTCCTCATCTCGCCATTTCTGTCTCTCTCTCTTTCTCTCTCTCTCTCGTTCTCTTTCTCTCTCGGTCTATCTTCTCATTTGGCTAAGATCTTCTTGAACCGAAGGATGAAAATGGATGTAGTGAATCTTTCAGTGGGTTTGTGTCCCTGCATCGCTTCTTCAGAGTGCAACATCAGATATCTCACGAAATCCGGAAGATTGGATCGGTGAGCATTTTAAGGAAGCGAAAGATGAAGAAGAGAATGAGAAAGAAGTGAAATGATGGAAGATTCTTCCCGTTCCAGGTGAGATTGGCGGATTCCGAGAGAATCTTCTTTGGTGGGACTGCATGCTGCTTCTCATCTTCGGCGGAATCCCGTGGCAGGTAGGTGATAGCTTTTCCTTCTTAGTTGTCTCACCCTCTCTATCTCCTCCACACTCTCTCTTTGTCACTCCACAGTATCCCTGGTTCTATCTCCCACCCTCCCTCTCTTTCACCCCCTCTCTCTCTCTCTCTCTGTCTCCCTGACACTCCCTCTGCCTCTCTCACCCAATCTCTGTCTCTCTCTCTCCTCTCTCGCTTTCGTTGTCTCTCTCTTACCCTCTCTCCGTCTCTCGCAGGTGTACTTCCAACGGGTGCTGTCCTCGCGTACGTCCTCGGGAGCTCAGAAGCTGTCATTCGTGGCGGGAGTCGGCTGCATCATCATGGCCATTCCACCCGCTCTGATCGGTGCCATCGCACGCAACACTGGTGAGCTCTTCGTGTTTCTGCTCCCCCATCCCTCCCTCCAAAGTTCTTCATTTTCAGATTGGCGCCTGACTGAGTATTCGCCGTGGGACAATGGAACCAAGTCCGAGGACATTCCGGCAGACAAGCGGAACATGGTCGTTCCTCTCGTCTTCCAGTATCTCACTCCACGATGGGTCTCCTTCATCGGTATCTTTGACATTCCATTGTGGTTGGGACAGATGAAGGAGTCTGAAAGAGAGCGGGACGTGCTAAGGAAAGGATGAAATAGAAGTTATAAAGAAGTGCTTGTAAAGGCCTTGGCGCGGTGTCTGCTGCGGTGATGTCTTCTGCGGACTCTTCCGTTCTCTCGGCCGCGTCGATGTTTGCCCACAACATCTGGAAGCTGACCATCCGGCCGCACGTCAGTCTCTGCCACTCTTCCCTCTCTCTCCTCAGTCTCTGCCACTCTTCCCTCTCTCTCCTCAGTCTCTGCCACTCTTCCCTCTCTCTCCTCAGTCTCTGCCACTCTTCCCTCTCTCTCCTCAGTCTCTGCCACTCTTCCCTCTTTCTCCTCAGTCTCTGCCACTCTTCCCTCTCTCTCCTCAGTCTCTGCCACTCTTCCCTCTCTCCTCAGTCTTTTCTCTTCCTCAGGCATCTGACCGAGAAGTGATCATTGTCATGAGAATCGCCATCATTCTGGTTGGCATCATGGCCACTGTCATGGCTCTCACCATTCAAAGCATCTATGGACTCTGGTTAGAACAGAGAGAGAAAGAGAGAATGAGAGAGAGAGAGCGGGTAGATAGAGGGAGAGGAAGAGAAGCAGAGAAACCGTACTTCATAGGTATCTGTGCGCCGACTTGGTGTACGTCATCCTGTTCCCGCAGCTGCTTTCTGTTGTCTACATGACTTCCAGTAACACTTACGGATGCCTCTCTGGCTATGCCGGTGAGTTCTTTTCATTCTCTCTCTCTCTCTCTCTTTATCTTTCTCACTCTCTCTCTCTCTTTATCTTTCTCACTCTCTCTTTCTCTCTCTCTCTGTCTCTTGCTCTCTGCAGTGGGTCTTCTTCTCCGTCTGTCTGGTGGCGAGCCTCTACTTGGCTTCTCTGCAATAGTTCACTACCCCTTGTACGACGAGGGAGTGCAGTACTTCCCCTTCCGCACCGTCTCCATGCTGTCCACTCTCTGCACGATCTATTCGGTTAGTTATCTTGTTTTCTTCACATTCAATCTAACTTTTCTCACCTTGTAAATGCTTCTCTGTAGATATCTCGGTTTTCTTCATTCGTGTTCACGAGTTGTGGTCTCTCTCCAAAATGGGACATTCTTCGCTGTGTTGTGAACATCCCCCCTGACCACGTCCATCTCCCCTCCGACGTCTCTTTCAATACTTCCTCCGATGCTCTTCATCTACACAAAGTTGTAAGCGCTTTTCTTTTATTATTTAAAATGTTTGTTTACATTTTAAAAGGATTGCTATTTCAGCAGGGCAACGGTACAAATGGCCAATCTCCGCCCAGTGGCAACTTTCTCTCTGTCAATGAGAAAAGTTCCCTAAATCCCCATGACACTAATTATAACTCTGTTCTTAACAATTAGAGGTCTCTTCTAGATATCTGATCTCTGCATGAGTAGTATGTACTTAGATGACAAAATCATAACTCTTTTCATTGCTCATTGCGACTAAGTATAGGATTTAGCTAATATACATACGTATATACAACATACATGCATACTTATTTTCGTGAATCGTCAGGGTAGACTCTATAGATACGGTAAATTTACAGAAACATGAGTTATCAAAGGAACGGTGCAGTAATATAAGGTCATAGCCAAATAGGTGTGAGAGAGTGTGTAAGATGGAGAGAGAGAGATGGAAAGAAGAGAGAGAGAGAGAGAGAGAGAGAGAGAGAACGAGATAGATTGTAGGAACGGATAATAACAACTTGCAATAAGTCTGCGTTTAGTATGTAGATGAAACGCAGAAGAAGAGAAAAGTCCTAAAGTGCAGAGTGTGAAATTGTTGCCTGGTTCATAGAACACTCGCATATCCATGCGCTTACTCTCCTTTTGTCTACAACTAGTACGAATTTTTATTCCTCCGAAGTCCTCTCAATCAAAATGATCTCTTCTAGCAGTGCAATTTATTTCTTATGTTTGGAATAGTCTTTTTCAATTTCGTATTGATTACCTAGGTCGAGATCTCAATGTTTAGCACTCAATCTGTTATGGAATAAACAGTGATTACGGGCGAAAGAAGGCACACAAAACACGTCAAATTACGTGCAACTGAAGGATCAACGTTCATAGATAGAATTTGTTATTTCCAACTCACATCTCTCCATCTTCAGTACTATTCTCTCTCTCTCTCTCTCCCTTTCTCTCTCTCTCTCACTATCTCCTTCACTTTATCTTTCGTCTACCCTTTCTCTTTATCTTTCCCTGACTTTCTCTTCCCATCCCTCTTTTTCCTTCTCTTTCTCTCTGCATCTCTTCTACTACACTGTTCCCTAATCTCCTTTCCTCGTCACACAGCAGAGAACGCGCGCCTCCACCGATAACGGAGATGTCTCTTCACCGAATCGTGCTTACAGTAGTGTGACTAAAGAGTAAAGAGAGTAAGAGAGAAAGAGGGATGAAGAGAGACTAATAGCGATGAAAATAGAGAGACAGAGAAAGAGAGAAGAGAGGGATTGAATGGGCAGGTCAAAGGAGTAGCTGAAGTTTTCTGTGGTCATGGACCCAGGCCAGTGATGGAAAGCAGAAGTGATAAGAAAGCCTCGAGCTGTCGCTCGATGCCCGTGTTTAATTCCCTTCTAACCCCTTCTCAATTCCTTTCCTCACACTCACTTTCCATTTCTAGTTTGTTAAATGAAAATTAAGATTCCCGCTTTTCGTTGCTTTTGTATACTTTATGTACCAAATTAAATTGGTGTCTATGCAAGCGTATTTGATCTTAATTCCATCAGAAGATGCGGTAGATAAAGATGTGTATAAGTGTAGTCTAACGTCCACAACTGAAGTGAGTGTAGTGAAAGGGGACAAGCAGAGAGAGGGCCACCCTCCGTGGGCCGAGCCTCCTCTGCCACGGCCGACTCCCTCTCAGATGGCCGCTCCTTTCGACTCCGAAGATCTCATCCGACGATCTCTCTTCGCTTCCATCTTCGGATTTCGCAAGCAACCAGCCAAAGCTGACAATTCAGCTACAGAGGAACAGCCAGGTTTCTACGAGAAGTGATGAAAGTGTCCCTTCTCTTTCCTCTCTCTTCATCTCAAGCATTCTCTCCTCACACTCTCTGTCTCTACAGGCCCCTCATCATCTCGCCAGGCTCAGTCCTTTTGGCAGAGTAACCAGGCAGACTTCGTTTCCTCTGCCCTTCAGTGTCCAGTTGTTCAGCAACTGCTGCAGCGAGATTCCTCCTTCCTTCTCTTCCTCTCCGCAGCAAGGCGGACATCTACAGGGAGATTGTCAACGAGTGCGAAGAATTCGAGCGCAGTACCACGGTCTTCTTTCATCTCCAACCTCAGACATTTTTACCATCAGCCATCATTCATAATACAAAAAATATCTCCTAAAGTTTCCTGAAATCCATCAGTTTTTACTACTGATATCCTCAAAAGTAAGAATGAAGTCATCATCTGTTGTGTCTTGAAAGGAGACGCAATCGAAGCATTAGCCACCATTTCCTCTTATCAGTCCATGCAGCCCAACATTCAATCATTCCTTCTTCTCCCTCTATTCTCTCTCTCTCTCACTCTCTCTCTCTTTCTCTCCATCTCCCTCCTCATCAATACTCTTTCAGGCGAGTCCACTTAGCTGCATTGGCTCGTCCGGGCCGACGTCGCCGACTTGGGCGATCGGTCCGGCATCGTCTACCGTACTCTCTCGGTCTGCGGTAGCTGCTTCAACTGGTCATCGTTCTGACACTCCTCTGGCAGATCAGCTGACCTCCTCTCTCTCCATGGGCCCTTCTTCTGTTATGCCTCAAGGCAATTCTCTAGTTCCTGAGGTCATGGCAGGAGTTCCAGGGGAGCTTCTTCATCAGCTCACCCCCCAGGCGACTCTGCCAACTCCCGCGAACAACCTCCCCGTCGATCTTAAAGTTAGTGAACAAATTGTATTAGTTAAAATTTTCTTTTATTTTCTTGCATATTTTTTTAAAATAAATTCTGTCAACAACACTATAAGTGTTACCAAAATACTATAAGTAAGAAATTTTTTTGAAGTTCAAGATTTCTTGTTATGGAGGAATCTTTATCTCCTCTCGCAGACTCTTCTACCATCTTATCTGACACTCGAAGAACTCGTGAAGTACGTTGTGACTGCGGTCAAAGAATCCACAGCCTCGGCCAAGAAGGAGGACGATCCCGAGGAGATTCTTAGGCGGAAGAGGCAAATGGTAATGCTTCATACAGATTTCTTCTGCACCTTTCCTTCTCCTCCCCACTCTCTATCTCTCTATGCCCCTCTCTCTCTCACCTCTCTGTTTTCTCTCTCTCTCTACTCTCTGTTTCTGCTAAAATGAATAAGTTGAGAATAACGAAGCAGCCGCTCGATATCGTCGTCGTCAACAAGAAGATCGATTGAAGAAGAGCGGGGAACTCGGTCTCCTTCAGGTTGGATAATTCTCCCGAAGAAGTAAGAGAGAAGAGTAGACCTTCCTTTTGTAGGCTCGGAACGCAGAACTGAAGAGAAGAGTAGAAGAGATGCAAGAGGAGATCCGACAACTCAAGAGGAGTTTTCTCGCTGGCAGTGAGGAGACCAAATAGCGATACGAGAACCTGCCAAATATTACTTGCAATCTTACCTCAACATTTTTTAGAGCAATAATGTTTATTGATTCACACTACTAGTGGTTTTAATTTCCAAAATAATTCAATATATGTAATTACCTCTCATCCGCCATGAAATGGCTGAATCTGTGATGTTCGTTTGGGGGGAAATCACTGTGAGATTACGGTTCTTGCTCAATGTTTTATTTTGGCCTACATCCACTATAACAGTACAAATTAAATATATTTTATTTCCTTTTGAGAATCATCATGAAGTCATTGTTGTTGTTTCGCATGGAAATAGGAAGAAGATCAAGGGGCACGAGGACGTTCCGTGACTACAAAGGTGAAAACGTAAAGAAGGAATGGGAGAGCGGAAGAGATGATTCAGAAGAGAATGACGAGAGAGAGGGAAAGAGAGGGAGGGAGAGAGAAAGATTAAGAGAGGGAGGGAAAGATAGAGGGAAAGAGAGTGAGGGAGAGAGAGAGGGAGAGATAGAGGGAGAGAGAGAAAGGGAAAGAAAGGGAGGGGAGAGAGAGCGACGGGAGTGAAAGGGGAGGGAGGATGCTTCTTCAGTATTGCATGTTTATGATAAGGAACGAAGATGCACCCGGATCTTAGCACAAGCTAAAGATAGACCGGCGTTTTCTTCCCCTCGTTTTTCGCGCTCTCTCTCTTTCAGCTTGTCTTTCCTTTGAATATCTCAATCTAAACACTTTATGAAAAAGAGCTGAGTAAAGTTTATTATTTGACAGCAATCATTAAAGTTCCTAAAAATAAGCATTCGCTATCTCGACGCGATCTCATCACTTCCACTCATTGTACCCTGTGGCATTTTTCAGTTCTACTCTCTCCCTCTCTCTCTCTTTCTCTCTTTTATTCGCATGTTCTCTCTATCTATTCTCTTTCACAGATTCTCTTTCTATATCTCACTCTCTCTCTCTCTCTCTCATTCTCTCTCTCTCTCTTTCCTCTCCCACTTCATGATTATGATTCAAGCACCACACGCGCTTGCCATTTTGCACTTCGACAACTCAATAAATTGAGAGAATGAATGTTTGCCGGGTTACGCTCAAATGAAAAGCTAAATTTCGCACATTTACTGCCATTCTCACCAGCTGACTTCCCAGCTGAGAAGAGAGGGAGAGAAAGAAGGGAGCGAGGGAGAGAGACACGGAATGGCAGGGAGAGGGAGAGAGAGGGTCAGGGAAGGAGAAAGAGAGAGAGAGAGAGAGAGAGAGAAAGAGAGAGAGAGAGAGAGAGAAAGAGAGAGAAAGAGAGAGAGAGAGAGACAAAGAGATAGAGAGTACACCGCTCCTCCATCCCGCTTTCAATGTCATTCTCTCATATTTCTCTCGTCTCTCTTTCTCTTTCGTACGTTTTTCTATCTTTCTCTCCTCTCTCTGTCTTTCTGTTTCCCATGTTCTATTTCCTATCGTCTCTCTCATTCTACTTTCTCTGCCAAGAGGGAGCAAACATGCCGGAGTAGTAGATAGAGACGCGTGCACATCATGGCATTCTCTGCCATTCAACTTCACTCTTCTCCTGTTTCGCACTCTTTTCTGCAATCACTCCAGCTATTTTTCGCTTCTTTCCATATTTCCCCCTTTTTCCTCTCTCTCTCTCTCTCTCTCTCTCTCTCTCTCTCTCTCTGTATCTCTCTATCTCTCTCTCTGTATCTCTCTCTCTCTCTCTTTCTTTCTCTTTCTCTCTCCCTACTTTCTTTCTCTATCTTTCTTCTTCTCTCTCTCCCTCTTTCTGTCTCTCACTCGTTCCCTCTCGTTTCGCCCCACTCTCTCCCCTCTTTTCCCTCTTTTCCCCCATCTTTCTCTCTCCTTTGCTCTTTCTCTGTATACTTGTGTCAATGCTCCTTTGCTCTCTGCCATAGTCAATACAGCGGCGTGGATGAATGGAAGTAGAAGCAGAAGAAGACATCTAAGAAGTCTTGAATTGGTTGCATTTCAGGTCTCTGAAATTCAGCTTTTTCTTCTTGGTCATACGTCTTTGCCTGATAAATTGTATTAGAGTGCGATGCTCTTCGCTCTTATTCCAAGTGAATCTCAGGATGATGCCCCCTTGGAAAGCTTTGCCCATGTCATCTGCCTGGCCCTTGCACTCGATTTCACTCTTCTCACTTTCGCTATCCATTGCCAAAGTGTAAGAACTACCGCTGATTCCTCCAACGCATTGTTGTTAATAGAATCACAAAGGAGAGAGAGAGATAGAGAGAAAGAGAGAACGTGTTGGATTGAGAGAGAACGAGGAATGGATGGAGACGTAGAGATGAAATGAAATCAAATGAGAAGAGTGAAAGGGCGAGCCTGAAGAAACAAACGGAAGAAGAAGAGAAAGTGTGAATTCCTTCTTGCTTATTACTCTTCACCTCTTCTTGCCAATCAGTTCTCCTGTGTCAATCAGTTTTTATGCGTTTTTAATATTTCTTTATTTAATTTTATTCGTAATCTTGGCGGCATCGCTTTTCATCTACATATATGTATCTCACCCTCTTTCTTTCATTGTGTCTAATTTCCCGCCCGCAGCTTTACCATGGCTACCAATGACAAAAAGCTTGATCCCATCACGAATTAGAGCAAGAAGTTGTGCTATCATTTTCTTGAGATCTTCTCAAATGGAGGATGCTTGGCTGCACATCCTTTCTTTCTTGCCTCAACGGGATCTCCTCCGGGTCGAGCGAGTGTCCAAGGATTTTTTGTCAGTTCTAAGATTGTTTTTTATTATTTATTTTATTTGTTTTATATTGCTTTATTAGTTCCTTTCACTGTCTTTTTGTCTATCTTTTCTTTCTTCTTCTCGTCTTCAACAGTTCCTCCCTTTCCCATTCGTCTTCTTTCATAGAAGACGAGCTCGCTTGGAATGGCGTCGGAGGGAGGGAGTGGACATGGAGGAAGAGCTGAAGGGGTCCACCTCATCAGAGCAGGCTATCATCACCATTCTTGGTACTCCATCATGCAAGCTTCTCTCTACTCTTTCTCTCTCTCTCTCTCTCACTCATATCTCTCTCCCTCCCTCTCCTCTCTCTCTCTTTCTCTCTCACTTTCTCTCTCTCCTTCTCTCTCACTTTCTCTCTCTCTCTCTCTCTCTTTCTCTCTCACTTTCTCTCTCTCTCCTTCTCTCTCACTTTCTCTCTTTCTCTCTCTCTCTCTCTTCTCGTTCTCTTTCTTTGAGTCCTTTCCAGATCGAGTCTCATCTCGCCTCCACAACCTTCGCCTTGGCTGCTCCCCATATTCATCCTTCTCGCCGACATGTTCTCCCGTGATTCTGGACCACTTTCCTTCTTCACATGTCCTGACTAGAAATGTGGTTGAGAGAATAGCGAAACGAGCACCGAAACTGCGTTCTCTCACAGTTCATAGGTTAGTTCGCCATGCCTAAATTGTGACTGAAGAAGAAGAAGAATTGGGAATGAGTTCAGGATGATTCTCACTCTTCCTGCAATCACAGCTCTTCCTCTTTTACCGAGTTCTCTTGAGGTAGTACTTTCAAAAACAATGCAGCACGATAAGCAAAAGAAATGATTTGTTGAGGAGCTAGTGATTCGAACATGCCGAATGGAATGTTATACTGAAGAAGATGGCAAACTGGCTCAGCAGGCCTTTTCATGTCTCTTCGATTCTCTCACTAATCTCGACAAATTTGAAATCTCCGTAAGTGCTGGAAATATTCTACATACATATTTATCTGAACTTCCTTCTCTTATTATATGAATAATCTAAGGGTAGAGGAGCATGCTACGACCACTTTGTACTGGACGGAGAAGTTCTCGAGCATCTTTCGCCATCGGTATTCTTTTCAGCTACAAACCCCATTAATTCTATTTATCATATTTTCCTTCTCTCTCTCTTTCTCTCTACCTTCCTTTCTCTCCACTCTCTCCACCCTTCCTATCTCTCTTTCTCTCTCTCTCTCTCTCTCTCTCTCCTCCCTTCCTATCTCTCTTTCTCTCGATTCCAGGCAGCACATCTTACTCTTTCCGCCGGCGACTCCCTCAAGCTAAAGAATCTTAGCTTCATTCGGCAGAAGAAGTAAGGCTTGCTGTTTCTCTTCTGGTTGCAGTAGGGGATGAGAATGATATGTTCTTGAGCCTGTCGTCCTTCTCGCTGACTCGCTCCTACATCTCCACCTCCGATCTCTCCTCTCTCATCTCTCTCGCTCCATCGCTCACTCATCTCGATCTCTCCTACTCTCATAATATCTCCGATTTCTCTCCCGTCGCTCGCCTTCCGTTGTTACGGTAGCCCTACTCTGTATCTTCATACATGCAATTCTATTAATGTTTGAGTGTTTACTTCGTAATCGTTTGCTAGTAGTAGTAAGAAACAATTCATTGCAGAAGCTTGGTTCTGACTGGAAACCGAGATGTCCTGGATGACTCCTCCCTTGAGTTGATCTGCGTGTCCTGCCCAGCCCTGCGTCTTCTCTCTCTCGAGAACTGTGCTCGTGTCTCCAGCAGAGGACTCAAAACGTACAACTTCTCTTTCTCTCTCCCTCTCTCTCTCTCTTTCTCTCTGTTTCTTCCGACCTTACAATCAGCTCGATATCTTTCTGATTCAATAAGGCACAAGATTATTGTCAAGAATGTGAATCTCAGAATCGGCCTCCTTCTTTCTCTGGAGTCGCTCTCTCTAGCCGGTCTCTCATCTGTCGACTACTCTGTCATCGGTTCTCTCTCCGGCTGTGCTGACTTAGAAATCATCGATGTCTCCTTCTGCCGCCATGTTCGTTTCATCAATTTTTTGTTGTAAAATGCTCTCGAATTAAAAGCTGCCTCTTACCCTCGTCTTTCATGGCCTTTCCCTCCCGCATCCGATTTCTCTGCAGCTCTCCCATGCAGCCGTAATCCTTCTGCTGACATCTCTGCCTTCTCTACGTCTCGTCATAGCCCGCGGTGTCTCTGCAGCCAGTTCCTCCCTCCTCTCTGCTCTCCCTCCGGGCCATGCTATGATCCAGATGGATCCACCCAAGACCCCTTCTTGTCCAAGTATCGCCCCTCCTGGGCATGTTCATGGTACTGTATCAGATGCACTCCGATCTCCTTCTTGGCCACCTCCGCCGCCTATCCCAAGGCCGACTTTTATCTGATAACTTTCAGCTTTCTTCTTTTATCTTATAATCTTTCGAAGAAAGTAAATTAGAAATTATTTGAACGCTTGGAAATATTTCATAGGGGAGAGAGCTATAGACGGATGTACAGTAAGAGAAATTTATATGTACAAAAATTGTGAGGGATAAATAGAAAGAGATAGAGTGAGAGAGAGAAAGAGACAGAGATAGAGAGAGAGAGAGAGAGAGAGAATGAGAGAGAGAGAGAGATATCATATGTGCCGGAATTCTCTAGTATATGAGATTAAGAAAACGAGGTACTTCAATAGAAGCGAACATCTTCAGTACAACTGGAACTCTTGCCATGTCGTGCATTTCTCACAATCATACAATGATGAGATTGGCATAATTACATCATACTAAATGAGCTTTAAATATTTCGAATTCAGAAAATGACCTTGAATGCAAGTCCATTGTATTTTTGCCTTGCACTGTCTGGTGGATTCAGTTATTCCTAGCTCCGAGTATTCTTCCAGTGCCTTTCACTCTTCTTTCCCTAGTCTCGTTGTTTGCTCAAATTGGCCTGCTCATATGCCACCTGAAAGTCAATAGATTTCCAAGTAACCGCCTCCATTTTTTTCTTTTCAAATTTTAAGAATCGTGTGCAAATAAAACATTGCAAATCGAGCGGATAGCAAAGAAGCAACAGATCTCTTTACAAAAGATTATATATATTCTGGAACAGATGCCACAGAATGGGATAGAGAGAGAGAGATCGAGAGATTGAGAGATTGAGACAGAGACGAGCTAGAAAGACGGGATGGGATAATGATCGAGATTAATGAGCATTGCTCTTGGAGTAGAAATTCTTCCAAGTCGCTGTTGACTGAATGCACATGTTTAACTTCGAAAGTACACAAGAGTGGAATGCACGGAGCGAGATCGGCTGCTTCTTTCTCTGCAAATCCTCTCCGTCCCCATCTCATCCACTTTGCACACTTTCGTGACAGCTTCATCACATTCGATTTGATCTCGGAATACACCGGCCATCAAACGGATAAATACGATTTTATCTCCTAAAACCCGAACCCAGAAAAGAAACAATATATGCTTTGCATAACAATGTCCAAATTGAAGCACAAGAAGAATGTCCAGCACTGGAAGGAAGAAAGCATGGGACTACGGCTGAATTAGCACACCTTTGACAGCGGGGAACGCGATATTTGGCAGATAATAGGCAATGAAGCCAGGATGGTGGCATTTGCTAAGGCTTTGTGCTAGTGTCGCAATTCT
This sequence comes from Allodiplogaster sudhausi, assembly GCA_945643635.1. Lineage (NCBI taxonomy): Eukaryota > Metazoa > Nematoda > Chromadorea > Rhabditida > Diplogasteridae > Allodiplogaster > Allodiplogaster sudhausi. Next base: position 2,959,755 of record CALZFC010000015.1, read on the forward strand.
TAGGCAACAAATATATATACATGAATAAATAAATATCACAGAAGATTCTAGAAAAGTGTGACTATTCTTCACTCACCGAATTTCTTATGAAATAATCTAGAGCTAAAGTATATAATGATTGAACTAAATTCAAATAGCAATAAATGTAATGAAATTCTAGCGTTGGCCAGAATTTTATGATAAGGCACTTTGGCGTTAACTCAAAACATGGTAAGAATAATAAAAAGTGCTGATAGATTACGTTAATTAACCTCTACAACGCGAGGATCAACACGGTCGACGAGATGGAAAGTGATGAAGAGGAAAGCCGTTCCAATCACATCACCGATGGCAGTGAGGTATGGAATGGCCGCGTTGTCCGGGTCGATCTCCCTAGTCCACATCAAGGCCACCAGCCACTGGCAAACCAGCAGAAGCACTAATACCTACAACATTCTAACGATAAAATTTAATCTACACAACAATAGTTTTTTGTTGCTGCCCAATCTTTAAAATAAACTGCTCTGTTAAATCTAGTAAGTAAAATGTTCACAAAGAGACTTTTAAAAGAACTACCACACTGCTTTGTCGCTAATCAGTTGTTTGAGAAACCTGAAGAAGAGCAGCGAGAAGGTAGAGACTTGTGAAGAGGGAGCCACCAGGGGGAGTGACCGGAGAGAAGTGGAGTAAAGAGATGAGCCAGTTGAAGAGGATGTGGCCAGGTAGCACGAGAGAGAGCAACACTCGGGCAGAGCGAGAGTCCCATTCTTCAAGGAACATTATTATCTTCAGAGCAAATTAGTTGATATAGGATTCAACCCCATAGTCTAAATTAACAGCATACTGCATAATCTTTCGTATAACAATTACGAGTGTGAGGAGGAGAAGTGAACATAAAAAAATAGAATCGTGGGCAAGACCTTTGCTGAAGAAAGCTCTGCGAATGGAGAGGAAGCGCCGGACCGTCCAGCCATTTGGCAGTTCCCCAAGGGTAGCCATTTGATGGAAGGAAGTGGAGATGCGAGAAGCTTGCACTGCCACGAGATTACCGCCAACGCCTAGAGACATTTCGCGTCGTGAATACCATCTTGGCAACGAAGAAATAGTCCGATCGATAAAACAGACCATCCCCCCTTTATTTTAGACTCCTTCTATGCCGCATCGCGTTGCATTTTACCAAAAAGGCTGTTTTAAATCTCCCCTACCCCACAAAATGAAACCCTAACAAAGATTATGCCTTGCAATTGGCTGGCAAAATAAGTCCAAAACAATAATTATAAAAAAAATCTGTCCGAAAACAACTTACCGTTAATAACAGGTTGGAAAGATGCAATTTTCGGATACTCTCGGACCGCCCTCTCTAGAATGAATCCACCGCCACTGCTAATAAGCATTGAGAAGATAACGGGACTCCACCCATCCGAGAGGACCTCAACAAATGCATTTTTAGAGCATGTTAACAATTAAGCAGCAATCATGTGGATAAGAAATAATGAAAAGCAAAGGACCTTGGAAGTGCCTTCGTCTTTCAAAGCAACGCGAGCCCAGACTGGGACGAGGCAGAGGAAGAAGATGATAACAACGGAATTCAACCACGACTCGCTGAGATGCGCGCGGAGGAACATCGAACCGAAGAGGGACAACACAGCCAAAGTGGTCAGGTCACCCAGCGAGGCGGCTGGAATTGTAAGGGTTGGAGGGAAGACACGAAACATCACATCTACCAGACCTATCGGAGTGGCAACATTATCAGGATTGATGCGAAGGCGGCACGAAGCAATGACAACGGCACTCATTAGTAGAGAAAGGAGAAAGGAAGCAGAACAGGCAGTGGCCAGGGAAGAAGCACAGAGAAGGGCCGCGTGGGCCCAGTCCACCTGACAAGGGACAGTCATCAAGGATCTTCAACGAAACATTTCTCATTTCCTGCAACCAACTTTTCCTTGAGGAATCCACGCAAGCGCAATAGCGAACGACGAGGCTAAAAAACCAACAACGGTTGCCTGCACCTAAATAAATACTTATTATGAAACGCACATGAATTGAGAGTCATTAATAATAAACCTGTATTAACGCCATATTAGCAGTAATAACACGGTACCGCTGGCTGTAATCATTCAGGTGTCCTAGATTTGCCTGTAAAAGTTTTATTTTTTAAACTCGCTGTCAAAATGAGATGAAAAATAAAAGGAACCAAAGTAGAAAGTCGGCTTGCAAGGGTCATCTCCAAGTTCCCTTTCAGGCCGAGCAACGATGGCACGAGTATAAATATTTCCGGCACCTCCCTACAACAGAAAGCTGTCATCCAAAAAGTGAGTCCAGAAAAATACAAAAGAATAACTTGAAGAGTTTCCAATTCTGGACGACATCCAGCAGCATCCCAGCCAGAACCATTCCCACTCCAGCGATAGTAAATGGGAAAATTACCTCCAAAACCGAATAATACGATAAATTAAAACAATCTCTAGCAGGTGGACCTGGGAAAGTAGAACGTAGCTAGACTCAGTGGGGACTAGAGTGGGCATCTCCTCCACATTTCTTTCGTTCATGCTCGGAATCCTCTTCAAGGCACTTCTTTCACCTCTGAAGAAAAAACTTTCAAATCATTAAAATCAGTCGAAAAAACAGCCAAGAAGAAAGAGTAGCGAATGAACAGACAAGGGCTGCATCTGGAGTGCGCCGCCCCTGGCAGTGGCGGAGTCGTCTCGTTCTGGCGAGAGAGCGGCAGCCATCTTGCTCAGATCTTCGATGCCCTTCTGCACCTCCGTCTGCGGACTCCTCACCAAACCATCTTTATCCGACATTCAGGAACCTGCAATAAGCTATTCTTCCATTGCCATTGAATGGCCCAGAACTCCTCAGCTAACCACGAAGCGGCGGTTGATATGCAGAACTTCCCTCCCAGAAGGCAAGCAGAACCCTTTTGAATCGATTATTAGCTGTCCGATTGCTACCAGACTTCAGGAAGCTGCTGTTTAAACACTGCATTGACCAGGATTTTCCATCATCCTTCGAAAAACCAACTGCTCTCCTCAATGTATCCAAATGATTTAACATTTCAGCACAAATACAACATACATATGACACTCAGTTTTATCTCAATCGCTGAATGTCTATTACACCATAAAGTAACGAAGATCATTAGAATGATCGAACAGATAAGACAACTCACCCGTCACGTAAAAAGAGATGTTAAGTCTCAAGTAGAAAAAAAACAGTTAATCCTAAGCAATTCGACAACACAATAAAAAGATGCGTCTTTCAAGTTAAACAGTGTCCTTCTTCTTCCTTTCCTTCTCGTCTTTCTTGGATGCGAAAAAGGTGGAAGAATCCGCAGGCTCAATGTTATTTTCCCTCGCGAAGGACACAAGACAGCGCTTCATGGCGTACGCGTCCTCCCCATCAGCATAGTACCTGGAGAGGAACTACAGCAAGGTCAGGGGCTTCGGATCATTTTAGGCTAAATAGAGGAATTTGAGAGACAGAGAGGAAGAGAAAATGGAGAGAGAGAGAGAGCGAGAGAGGGAGAGAGAGAGATCAGCCATCGGTGTTTCTGGTCCAACTACAACATGTGCGAACAGAGCTGGTGAACAAAGTCAGCTACACATTCCTTCGGCTAAATCGATTAAGGAAATTAAACTAACTTTGGCTCAACATCGACAACAGAAAACTTGAGAGCATTCTGGTAGAGGTTGAGAGCGGCCCGGTTGGAGACACGGACGTGCAGAGAAACGTAGCGGGCATTGAAGGTCTCGATCATAGCCCGCGCCGTCTGGTCCATCAGCTTATTAGCCAAACCTAATAAAATCTTTTTTTTTTGTTACCAAGCAAAAGTTCATTACAATATTCCACTGAAGCATTAAAAGAACTTTCCGAACTATTTAGTTAGCGCCAAAACCTGCCTAATCGAGATATGCCATTCACATTTTACTTTAACCTCACTTACGAAAAGCACTTCGTCAACATATGAATTCCTCCCAACCTTCATCTCGATATCTCAAGCTCATGAGCAACCTTTTAAAAGCTGTAAGAAATGCGACTAACCAAGCCGACGATGCGAACGTTTGACAGCAAGCGAAGTGATGTGTCCGTGAGGTTCATCATCTGACTCTTCTTCCATTTTAGCAAGGACATATCCGACGATATTGCCCTGAACATTAACACCATCACATTCTTGAAATCATTTCGCGTCAGTCTATCAACGACCAAGAACTCCCTGGATAAGTAGTTAGTACAAATGAGCCAAGGAAAGCACCTTTTCATCCTCTGCAACATAGCTGAGCTGCGGCCAGGACAGTGCATGGTAGAAGTAGTACTTCATTTGGTAGTTCTCCGGCAAGCACAGCAGATTGCAGTGTTGCGTGTTCATGAGATCTTCAGGACGAGCGCCACGAATGCTCATCTTAGAGAATCTAAACACTCTTCAACGATAACAAGAGACAATAAACCATACACAACTTTATATTGTGTGCAAAACTAACGAGGGAAGCCTCTTTCCATGACCCAGCCAATCGCGATCTAAGTGAGTTGCCTATGTAGTCCTTCTCGAAAAATGTGTACTAAACTATTTTAAAACAGCGCTCGTCGCATTTACGATTTTATATGAATTTTTGAAAAATGGGTAAAATTTACATAGAAACGAACGACCATTATCAGTCGCTGTTTTTGGGGTATCGTTGTAGCCTGTGCAGCGCAGTGGGTTGCGCTCTCGTTTACAATTTTCGAGGTCACGGTTCGATTCCTTCGGGACCAAACTTTTTTTTGCTTCAACTGTGTTTGTTTAATGTGATAATAAAGGGCATAGTTTAGGCAGATTTAAATCGATTTTGAGTGTATGCAAAACTTTATTATGATAATTTTACGATGAACTCTTAAATTTTTTTGGCAATTTGTTTACTTCTCTATATGATCCGAGAGTCCGTGCACATGACGGCAAAATTAAAAACAAAAATTTCCCTGAAACTTGTCCCAGGGGGCTATTTGATGCGTGGAAACCGAATCTCAAGCTCGTTTTGCACGATTTTGCCGTTTTCCAGAGCTACGGTAGGTTTACGGTGAGTGACACATTTTCTTAAAATGGGCTAGAACTTTCTAATGGTGGGGTTTTTGTGTCGATGAAACCAAGTATGAGTTGCGTTTTGATTGATTTCGGTTTTTTTAAAGTACGGTAGGCCGGTAGGTTGTCCCATGCCCGAGAGAAATTAACTTTACCGAAAACCTACCGTAACTCTGGAAAACGGCAAAATCGTGCAAAACGAGATTCAGATTCGGTTTCCCCGCATCAAATAGCCCCTAGGTCAAGTTTCAGGCAAAAAAGTTTTTTTGAAAATTTTCGCCGTCCTCTCGATTCATAGAGAAATAAGCAAATTGGCAAAAAAAAATTTTTAAAGAGCTCACCGTTATCATAATAAAATTTTGCATACACTCAAAACCGTTAAAAAGCTATGCCCTTTATTATCACATTAAACAAAATAGTTAAAGCAAAAAAAGTTTGGTCCAGAAAGAATCGAACCCATGACCTCGAAAATTGAGAATTGAGAACGAGAGCGCAACCCACTGCGCTTCACAGGCTACCTCGAAATCCCAAAAAAAACAACAACTACTGATAATGGTCGTGCATTTATATGTAGATTTCTATGTAAATTGTATCCATTTCTCAAAAATTCATATAAAATCGCAAATGCGACGAGCACAGTTTTAAAATAGTTTAGTATGCATTTTTCGAGAAAGACTACATAGGAAACATACTTAGATCGCGATTGGCTGGGTTATGGAAAGAGGCTTCCCTTGTATGGACTTCTCCACTTTATTAGAATGCTCCAAGTAGAATTTGGCTAGATGCCAAGATATTTCCAACGGAGTGCATAGCAGCCCTATTGTATTTTCTTTGAACTTACAAAGGGCTGCTATGCAATATAGCAAGCATTGTGGTGGGTAATTTGGGATTCAAAAAGTGCGTTGCTCTTTCTTAACATTCGCTGTGGAACTGTACCTGTTATTTTGCTTTGTGAATAAATTCTACATGAATGCATGAATACATGAATGTCTAGTTTTCAGTCGTTTATAAATTGCAGGATGGGTTACGACAGTCCAGCTCGTGGTGGCGGCGGTGGATTCAGAGGACGAGGTGGAGGAGGCGGTTAGTCCCGATATTCTTTCCTGACCCTTTACCTTTGTCTGTGTTGAAGGTGGCCGGGGAAGGTCTCCCGACGGGGGAGGGTTCCGTGGGCGTAGTCCAGGAGGCGGCTTCCGTGGTCGAGGTTCTGGCGGCTTCAGAGGTTTTTAACTGCATATTATTTTGTCTGATATTATAACATTAGATTACCCTCATCTTAACAAAAGAATTAATTTAGCTCTAAATGTAGCTCTCGTTGTTTGCAGGAAGAGGAGATGGCGATGTGTCGTTCCGCGGCCGCGGAGGTGGCTTCTCTCCGCGCGACGGCAACAACAAGTTCTCTCCACGAGGTGCAGATTTGTTCTGTTTGTAGCCATTGTATCACCATAAAGGTAGAATCTTAGGACGTGGCGGAGGAGACTTCCGCGGTGGTAGAGGAGGCGGAGATTTCCGTGGAGGACGGGGAGGCGGCGATTTCCGTGGAGGGCGAGGCGGCGGAGGATTCAGAGGACGAGGAGGTGGAGATTGGAGTGACAGAGGACGCGGGGGCGGCGGCGGATTCAGAGGACGCGGAGGTGGCGGGCGGGGCAACTTTATCAATAAGAGACGCTTCGACGACAACGAGGACGATGATGAAGGTAGGCTAATGTCATGCTGGTTGTTGATGACTAGTCACACACGAGGATGTTTGCATTTCCTTGGATTATTTATAATTTATAGCAAGCAAGATAGCTATGCTATCGTGATTCTTATTCGTATTAACTTTGTTGTCTTGTGAACAAAACAATAATTTGATTTAAGAGACCCCAGTGAGCAAGTCCGCACCGAACTCGATGAAGAAGCGCAGACTTGAAGAAGACGACGACGAGGAAAATATGCCTGTGAAGGGAAAGAAGCAGCTGAACGGAGGACCAAAGAAGTACGGATTTCCTTCAAAGAAGGCACCGCAACCTGCAGAGAGTGACGACGACGACGATGAAGAAGAAGAAGAGAGCGACGCAGGTCGGTATCCTAAGGAAGATAAGAAAGTGTCATGGGTTCACTTTGGGAATGACGTTTTATGTTTCCAATTCAGAGGAGGCTCCCGCCAAAGGAAAGGGCAAGCAAGTCGCACAAGACGAGTCGGATGAGGACGAGGAGGAAGGTGAGGAGGACGAGGATGAAGATGATGAAGAAGGTAAGGGCTTAACTGAACAAAAGGCGTTAAACTGCTTCTGTTAAAAAATACAAGTTGCTTTGCAGAAGAAGACGAGGAGGAGGAAGAGGCTTCGCCTAAGAAGGTAGCCGCTACCACTCCAAGCAAGAAGCCAGTCTCTCTTTCCAAGAAGGCAGTGGAAGAGTCTGATGAAGACGAGGACGATGATGAAGGTTTCTTGCAAATCATGTTAATTTAAACCAATGGAGTAGTACCAATGAATTAAATCTTAGATGAGGAAGAAGAGGAGGAGCCTCCTGTAAAGGGAAAGAAGGCAACGCCTGCGAAGCCGTCTCTGGGTAAGAAAGCTCCAGCTCCCGCCGATGATTCGGACGAGGATGAAGAAGATGATGATGAGGTGCTTACTATGATCCAAACATGTTTATTTCACTGTGTTTTCTTGTACTATGTCTAAATATATTCAGTTGAATGCAGTGCTGACATAGATCCTACCCATAATAGCGTTGTAATCCCCCGGGCAGAAGGCCCGGAACCCTTTGTAACCCACCGGGTAAGAAGTTTTTCACTTTGTAACCCTCGGGTTGACCATTTGTAACCCCCCCTCCAACCCAAGTTCTGAGGCAGGCACTATTTCAGCACTGGTTGAATGTATTCTCAAACTTGTAGGATGACGAGGAAGACGACGAAGAGGAAGAAGAGGAGCAGCCAGCAGCAAAGGGTAAGAAGACCCCGGCGGTGACTCCTGCGAAGACTCCAGCGCAGCAGAAGAGTGCTCTCAAGACGGGTGAAAAGGGGAAGAGTGACAAGAAAGTCAACCTTACAAAGGTCACGACTCCTGCCAACGCTGTGAGTTAACCCTTTGATATCATTCGGTGGCGATTAACTTAAATGGTCATTTGCATATCACAATTTTAAAGGGAAAGAAGACCCCGGCAACCCCACATCCAAAATCGGCTCTGAAGTTCGACGAATCTGATGATGAAGATGGTTATTAACTATTTTTTCTCTCTCATGTTCCTTTGTTGAGATTTTAATGATATTGCTATTTTCGTTGACCACTGTTATCAATGATAGTATTGTTATTCCTAGAAATGTTTGTTCGAATTTGTTGTTTAAAAACAATTAATGGCTTGCCTAGCTCATCCCTAATATTAAGTTCCGATTCAAATATGAAGGCAGCCTGGAATACAGAATGTTGATATCTTGTCTATGTACAGATGAAGACGAGGAAGAGAGTGAGGAGGATGAAGAGGAGGAGGAGGCACCCAAGGGAAAGGCCACAGCTTCGACTGCGAAGAAGGCGGCCGAAGAAGAGGATGATGAAGAAGAGGAAGATGAGGATGAAGAAGAGAGTGATGAGGACGAGGAAGAAGAGGTCGCGTGTTTTGCCATTCTGCTAGCTTAGTCTTGCTTGTCAACTTCTTCCATTCAGGAGAGCGTTGCCTCGCCAGCCAAGACAGGTGCAGCGAAGGCAGTTTCTGCCGCGACGAAGAAAGCCGACGTGAAGACCCCTGTGCCTACCACTTCGAATAAGACTGAAGTTGCCGGACAGAAGAGAAAGGCTCCCGAAGAAGTTATCTCTGAGCACGATAAGAGAAGAGATGAGCTGCATCGCAGGACGCTCTTCGTCAAGGGATTCAAGCGATCCTCTGCTGTAAAATTTTTTTAATTGATGATTTTGTCGAATCTAGGGCTTGAATCTTCAAGTCGTGGTGACAGTGTCATGAATCTCGTATTTTTTAGCCGAGTGATGTGAAGAAGCTGCACCCACTGATCAAGGACGCGAGGGCGCGGCCGCACAGGGACTTTGCCTGGGTCCAGTTCGCAACGGAGGCAGATGCCGAGAAGGCTTTCAAGGATTTGAAACTGATGAAAGTAGACGGGAAGCCACTCATTGTCGACTTCTGTGGCTCCAAGAGTGAGAAGCACACTCAGTTGATTGGTTAGTAATTCTTTCCGTTGTTCATTTTACTTTTTCATAATTCCTGTCTTATAGAAGCGAAGAAGAAAGAGCGGCCGATCGATCCGTTGCGTCTTTGCGTGCGAGAGCTCCCCGAATCGGTTTGGCTGTTTTGTTTCTCCTGATTGGGGAGCGGTTTTTTTTTGTACTTCTTTGAAGATGGAATTGAGAGACCGTTCTTGTTCTTCACGTGTTCGCTTTGTAGGTTAAGAAAGAGGACATCGCTCTTGTCTTCAAGAACGCAGTTGATATTTCAATTCCACCAGTGACGAAAAGACAAGGAGCTCGTTTCGCTTTGGTGACCTTCGGTGCTGAGGAAGCTACTAAGGCTGCGTTTGAGAAGGGCAAGACATTGAAGGTTGTTGTTCTCATCAAATACAAATTGACGTCAATTACATTACGAAAGTATCGTATACAGAGTTAACCCGGTACATTGTAGATGAAGGGACAGCCAGTTTCTGTGCTGTATGCGTTCCTTCGACCAACGAAGGAGCCGAAGAAGGAAGCGGTAGCAGTGAAAGACAAAGAGAACAAAGAAGCTGTGAAGAAGACCGCCGCAGCAGCGGAGACCAAGCTGAAGAAGGCAGAAGTGGCCAAGAAGGCACTGAAGCGGCAGCCGCAGACGCTGCAGAAGACTGTGCAGAAGGAGGAGAGCGATGACGACGACGAGGAGGACGAGGTCACTCCTCTTCTTCCTTTGTGATGTAGTGGTATGGGGAATTGCGGTTCTTCAGGAGGAAGTTGAGTCGAGCGACGAGGGGATTGAAGAAGAGGACGAGTCTGAAAACGAAGCTCCGGCTAAGGGAAAGAAGGCACGAGCGAAGGTATGAATACCGTCGACTTTATGTGGAATGTGACGAGTATAAGTGTGGGTTCTCACCCAGGAAGCTTGTTTGTGAGAGAGAGATATCAGAGAATAAATGCAGGGATTACTCTAGTTTTGAATGTGTTAAAATTACTTAAGAGAGATCAGGAATAAAAGCCACTGTCGACTACCCTGAAGATTAGGGCGGGGAAGGAGGTTTGGGCCCGGAAACCAGGGTGGTAGTTATTTCTGCGGAAGCAGTGCTGAAATAGGGCTAGGTTTCCCTAGCTACCCCCCCCCCCGGGCCGAAGGCCCCGGCGCACTTAACCCCCCCGGGGCCGAAGGCCCAAAAAATTTTCATAACTCTATATTAAAGTCCAAAGAATGGAAGAAGGCACTAAATCAGGAAACATGCAATGGGCAGAACGGAAGGATATGGCACGTATGGGCAGAAGGACATGCATATCTTAAAAAATGAAGTAAATAAACGAAGACCAAAGAAGAAAACACATAGACACACAAAAAAAGAACACTGAAGAGCGGAAGGAGTCATGATGTTTCTTCAGTGAAAAAAGATTTATGGTGTGTTTCGGCCCTACAGTACTCACGCATTCTCGCTCACATGCTCAACCTAAGGTTGAGCTGAGGCTAAAGCACCCCCCTCCCCGGTTAAGGAAATTTAAGGAATCAAATGATGCATATTTATTTTTATATGAAAGATCAGACTGAACCGCTATTAGCACCCGGCCGAGACCGGATCAGTGCTATATGCGAAGAGTGCGAGCCTCGTGAAGGCAGCGACTTTGGGACTCAACATACGTTTCGGCTACGGCTAATGCACCCCACCCGAAACAGGCTAAATGGAAGTTTCTGGCATTAAAACTTATATTTTTGGTTAGCTAGGGTCCTAAATCGTTGATCGCACCCCACCGACAAAGAAGAATAAGATAATAGGTACTGAATTTTAAATATAGTGTTTTCGCACCAAGGGTTGCAAGACGAAGGCAGTTCATCTGTTCCGCTTTAATTCCAATGACGACTATGAGTTAGAGCTGGAGCACTCCGCGTTCATATGTCATGTAAAGAACATGTCTCTCACTCTATGTCCATCTGCCAAATTAGTTTTCTCTCTATTTCTCTACGAGTTTCGTGTATTTCTCTACGTGTTTCGTGCACTCTTTCTCACACATATATTCTTAAAAAGAACATGCATCACACATACCACAATTTCAAAATACATATGTAGATAATGAAAGTGCATGGTTCTTGTGCTGTGATGCATGCGTGCAACTCTCCTTCTCTATTTCTTTGGATTTTTTTTCAACTCATTCCATGGAAAGCATCGTCTTGTAATATGAACAAAGGCTTTATGATTAACACACTAACACAGTCCATCATTAGAAAGACACCACATAATAGAGAATACGCAGAGGGAAAATAAACAAGGGAATAATTGTAAGGAGCAGACAGTGCGAGTGCGTGTCAGTAAAACTACTGTTACAGAGCAAGACATGCACGCCGATAACTAAAACAAAGCCTTTATTAAGGAGATTTTGCCTAAATAACCTCATTTTTTGGGAGAAAAATCAGTTTCTTGGCATTAAAAAAGCGTTTAAATTTTTTCATACACCACCCGGGTCAGAACCCTGTTTGACCCCATACACCCCCCCCCCCCGGACCGTCGTCAACCTCAGATACTATTTCAGCACTGTGCGGAAGTGTTCCTTAACATATGGTAGGGTGAGGCTCCATAGTTGAATTGGATGTTTAAAAGCGTTGCAAAATGCAATGCTTATGTAATTTGAAGGCTGCTCCTCCAGCTGCGAAGAAGGCAAGGGTTGAAGAAGTAGAAGAAGATGACGAGGACGATGACGATGATGAAGAGGATGATGAAGACGATGACGAGTAGACGGGCAGCAACACCTCTCTTTCTCTACTTCTCTGCAGCCTCCTTCGTCTTTCCTTGACTTCCGCTGTTTGTTAGTTCAAATGTTGATTATTACATTACAAATCACTTTAATCTTTAAATAGCAATGATATTGTTGATTTGATTGTTACACCATTCTGTCGTGTCGACTCTATCGTGTAGTTATAATGACTAAAGATTGTTAACCAGGACACCGACTCTCATTTTGATGGTTGTTCGATGTTTGAGGACCTTTCTTGTTGCCTTTTGCGTTGTCGTTTAGTTACTCATTGCTGGCCTTTGCTTGTTTTGGCTCATTCCTATCAATGTTTAGTGATTCTCTGTTATTGTTGATGAAGTGGCAAATAACTCAGGATAGGCTGAATTGTTAACCTCTAAAATATCACGATGTTGCAGGGCAGCGTGTTGTTTTATTTCGAATCATTTTGAAGCTGTTGGGGACATCAGGTTTGATCTGAAGAGTATTTATAGAGGACCTGTTGGTTGAGTCTGAAGGTTGGAGCATTGAGGGGGAGGCGATGATGCCAGATGTCACAGAAGACATCTCTAAACTTTCTCAGATCAAATGAAAGAGCAGAGAGCGGCTGTGGGAAAGTAAAAATTGGAAGGAGAAAGAAGAAGAGCTTGCTGTCGGTAGCAGACTTCTCAAAGGTGGAGGGGCATCTTTCATCCAAGACCACAAAGGAGAGAGAGAAACATAGCTGAACAAGGTCCGGCGCAGGACTCCAGGCCGGGGGGGGGGGTACAAAGCCAAAAAATTGACTTTCTCGGCCAAAAATCACCTCTCTTATGGAAAAAGTGCCGTTTTTCAAGCAAAAAATGTTTCATCCGAGGGGAGGGGGGTACAACGGAATTTTGAGCCGGCCGGGGGGTGCAACACGGTGCATGCGCCACCCTTGCTCAGCACTGGAGAAAAAGAAAGAGAGGGGAGAGAGAGAGCAGAGGGAGAGAGAGAGGGAACGAGAGAGAAAGGGAGAGAGATAAGCAAGCCAGATCAAGGGGGGTTCCTTGATAATTCTTCCAAATGAAATTCTTCCAATGATAATTCTTCCAAATTTAGAATGATAATTCTTCCAATGATAGTTCTTCCAATCATAATTCTTCCAATCATAATTCTTCCAAATTCAATGATAATTCTTCCAATTTTTGAATTTTTTTTTTAACCTGTTCGTATTGTTTTCATCCTTGTGACCAGAGGTGCAAGAGGCCCGGGCCGGCCTCGGCCGGCCCGGGCCGGGACGTGCCAAAGCTAGGGCCCGGCCCTTGGCCCGATTGGGTTTTTCGTAAATTTGCAGGCGAACATGCTCACGACCGCCCTAATATGCAGTGAAAGTCAATTATTAAGTAGTAGATTGGTGATTATTTAGTAGGAAATGTACACATAGCTAAATGACAAATTGTTTGTTAAAGGACGACGCACTCAACCGTAAAAGAGAAAGAGAGAGAGAAAGAGAGATATTGACATAGAGGCAGGGAGACCCAAAAAACTGTCGAAGACCCAAAAAATTAGGGTGGGGAATGAGTTATTTTACCCAAAACCCTGGGTGGGTTAGTTAGTTGTCTAAATGTTCCTCAAAAATATGGTTGGGTAGGGCTTAAAAGAGGCCCAAAATAAGGGTGGGTTTGTCGAATCGACAGTACCTTTTTTACTATGCCTCGGCCGAGCCAGTCGTGAGACTGGCGGTGTTGCTTGATTTCAAGCCAGCCAGCCCTAGAGTTCAGACCATGCCTTGGAGTGCACATTCAGTACGCTCCGGAGCCTTCCCACGCCGAACGTGGTGTTTCCAGTGCCGCTCCACGGTAGCCCAGAAGGTACCGTAGATTGGCTATCCAGCCTTGGAGATGACCTCCAGGGTTTCTTTTAGCAGACTTCGCTCCGGAGAGCTCCATCTACTGCCTCGCGGCCCGCCTTTAATTGGACGCGAAGGCCGTTCAGAGGCGTCCCCAGTATTCATGGAGATTGAGGATATGCATACTAAAAAAATTCAAAAATTGGAAGAATTATCATTGGATTTGGAAGAATTATGATTGGAAGAATTATGATTGGAAGAATTTCAATTGGAAGAATCGTCAGGACACCATCAAGGGGAGAGGGAGTATGTGAGAGAGATAGAGGGAGTAGATAGAAATTCTTGAATGTCTACATCCCACCGACCATCTCAAGTGCGGAAGCAAGCTTCTGATTGACTCTCTTTATCCTTTATCTTCTACGTTTTCTTTGCTATCGACTGAAATACTGTTCGAATAAAAAATAGAGATTTTGTTTTAAAATTGAATATTCCAGGCAATAGCATGATGTAAAATTCTACAACGTTTTAGCACCAGTATTTTTTTTAATTGGCTATCAGGTTCCTAGTTTTTTAATCACTTAATTCCTTTTGTCTACTGATATCGTGAAGAGGGAGGGGCCAAGAAGAAAATGTAAAGTAAAAAGAGCAACATGCACTGATTCATGTTGTGTTGTAGAATGTGATTGTGCTCGTGTTATTGAACCTCGCCTTGCATTTTCAGAGCATGTTAACGATTAAGCAGCAATCATGTGGATAAGAAATAATGAAAAGCAAAGGACCTTGGAAGTGCCTTCGTCTTTCAAAGCAACGCGAGCCCAGACTGGGACGAGGCAGAGGAAGAAGATGATAACAACGGAATTCAAATACGACTCGCTGAGATGCGCGCGGAGGAACATCGAACCGAAGAGGGACAACACAGCCAAAGTGGTCAGGTCACCCAGCGAGGCTGCTGGAATTGTAAGGGTTGGAGGGAAGACACGAAACATCACATCTACCAGACCTATCGGAGTGGCAACATTATCAGGATTGATGCGAAGGCGGCACGAAGCAATGACAACGGCACTCATTAGTAGAGAAAGGAGAAAGGAAGCAGAACAGGCAGTGGCCAGGGAAGAAGCACAGAGAAGGGCCGCGTGGGCCCAGTCCACCTGACAAGGGACAGTCATCAAGGATCTTCAACGAAACATTTCTCATTTCCTGCAACCAACTTTTCCTTGAGGAATCCACGCAAGCGCAATAGCGAACGACGAGGCTAAAAAACCAACAACGGTTGCCTGCACCTAAATGAATACTCATTATGAAACGCACATGAATTGAGCGTCATTAATAATAAACTTGTATTAACGCCATATTAGCAGTAATAACACGGTACCGCTGGCTGTAATCATTCAGGTGTCCTAGATTTGCCTGTAAAAGTTTTATTTTTTAAACTCGCTGTCAAAATGAGATGAAAAATAAAAGGAACCAAAGTAGAAAGTCGGCTTGCAAGGGTCATCTCCAAATTCTCTTTCAGGCCGAGCAACGATGGCACGAGTATAAATATTTCCGGCACCTCCCTACAACAGAAAGCTGTCATCCAAAAAGTGAGTCCAGAAAAATACAAAAGAATAACTTGAAGAGTTTCCAATTCTGGACGACATCCAGCAGCATCCCAGCCAGAACCATTCCCACTCCAGCGATAGTAAATGGGAAAATTACCTCCAAAATTGAATAATACGATAAATTAAAACAATCTCTAGCAGGTGGACCTGGGCAAGTAGAACGTAGCTAGACTCAGTGGGGACTAGAGTGGGCATCTCCTCCACATTTCTTTCGTTCATGCTCGGAATCCTCTTCAAGGCACTTCTTTCACCTCTGAAGAAAAAACGTTCAAATCATTAAAATCAGTCGAAAAAACAGCCAAGAAGAAAGAGTAGCGAATGAACAGACAAGGGCTGCATCTGGAGTGCGCCGCCCCTGGCAGTGGCAGAGTCGTCTCTTTCTGGCGAGAGAGCGGCAGCCATTTTGCTCAGATCTTCGATGCCCTTCTGCACCTCCGTCTGCGGACTCCTCCCCAAACCATCTTTATCCGATATCTCCGTCATCCTTTGAAAAAACCAACTGCTCTCCTCAATGTATCCAAATGATTTAACATTTCAGCACAAATACAACATACATATGACACTCAGTTTTATCTCAATCGCTGAATGTCTATTACACCATCAAGTAACGAAGATCATTAGAATGATCGAACAGATAAGACAACTCACCCGTCACGTAAAAAGAGATGTTAAGTCTCAAGTAGAAAAAAAACTGTTAATCCTAAGCAATTCGACAACACAATAAAAAGATGCGTCTTACAAGTTAAACAATGTCCTTCTTCTTCCTTTCCTTCTCGTCTTTCTTGGATGCGAAAAAGGTGGAAGAATCCGTAGGCTCGATGTTATTTTCCCTGGCGAAGGACACAAGACAGCGCTTCATGGCGTAGGCGTCCTCCTCATCAGCATAGTACCTGGAGAGGAACTACAGCAAGGTGAGGGGCTTCGGATCATTTTAGGCTAAATAGAGGAGTTAGCGAGACAGAGATGAAGGGAAAATGGAGAGAGAGAGAGAGAGAGAGAGAGAGAGAGAGAGAGAGAGAGAGAGAGCGCGAGATGACGGACATACGGAGAAATAGAGAGAAAGAGGAAGAGAAAAAGGTAAGAGAAAAAGGAGAGAGAAAGAGAGAGATCAGCCATCTAGGGTTTCTGGTCCAACTAGAACATGTGCGAACAGAGCTGGTGAACAAAGTCAGCTACACATTCCTTCGGTTAAATCGATTAAGGAAATTAAACTAACTTTGGCTCAACATCGACAACAGAAAACTTGAGAGCATTCTGGTAGAGGTTGAGAGCGGCCCGGTTGGAGACACGGACGTGCAGAGAAACGTAGCGGGCATTGAAGGTCTCGATCATAGCCCGCGCCGTCTGGTCCATCAGCTTGTTAGCCAAACCTAATAAAATCTTTTTTTTTTGTTACCAAGCAATAGTTCATTACAATATTCCACTGAAGCATTAAAACAACTTTCCGAACTATTTAGATAGCGCTAAAAGTTGCCTAATCGAGAACACGAATATGCCATTCACATTTTACTTTAACCTCACTTACGAAAAGCACTTCGTCAACATATGAATTCC
Source organism: Allodiplogaster sudhausi (assembly GCA_945643635.1). Taxonomy (NCBI): domain Eukaryota; kingdom Metazoa; phylum Nematoda; class Chromadorea; order Rhabditida; family Diplogasteridae; genus Allodiplogaster; species Allodiplogaster sudhausi. The sequence continues at coordinate 2,976,642 of CALZFC010000015.1, forward strand.
TCCCAACCTTCATCTCGATATCTCAAGCTCATGAGCAACCTTTTAAAAGCTGTAAGAAATGCGACTAACCAAGCCGACGATGCGAACGTTTGACAGCAAGCGAAGTGATGTGTCTGTGAGGTTCATCATCTGACTCTTCTTCCATTTTAGCAAGGACATATCCGACGATATTGCCCTGAACATTAACACCATCACATTCTTGAAATCATTTCGCGTCAGTCTATCAACGACCAAGAACTCCCTGGATAAGTAGTTAGTACAAATGAGCCAAGGAAAGCACCTTTTCATCCTCTGCAACATAGCTGAGCTGCGGCCAGGACAGTGCATGGTAGAAGTAGTACTTCATTTGGTAGTTCTCCGGCAAGCACAGCAGATTGCAGTGTTGCGTGTTCATGAGATCTTCAGGACGAGCGCCACGAATGCTCATCTTAGAGAATCTAAACACTCTTCAACGATAACAAGAGACAATAAACCATACACAACTTTATATTGTGTGCAAAACTAACGAGGGAAGCCTCTTTCCATGACCCAGAAAATTGCGGAGGCGGCGATTTCCGTGGTGGGCGAGGCGGCGGAGGATTCCGAGGACGAGCAGGCGGCGATTGTCGTGGTGGGCGAGAACAGCCAGCAGCAAATGGTAAGAAGACCCCGGCGGTGACTCCTGCGCAGCAGGAGAGTGCGCTCAAGACTCAAGAAAAGGGGAAGAGTGACAAGAAGGTCAATCTTACAAAGGTCACGACTCACGTCAATGCTGTGAGTTAATGCTTTGATATCATTCTGTGGCGATTAATTTAAATTATCATTTTGCATATCTCAATTTTAAAGGGAAAGAAGAACCCGGTCCCACATCCAAAATCGGCTCTGAGGTTCGACGAATCTGATGATGAAGATGGTTATTAATGTTTTTTTCTCTCATGTTTCATTTGTTATTTGAAAACAATTAATGGTTTACCTAGCTCATCTCTAATATCGTTTCGTTTCAAATATGGAGGCAGCCTGGAATACAGAATGTTAATATCTTGTCTATGTACAGATGAAGACGATGAAGAGAGTGAGGAGGATGAAGAGGAGGCACCCAAGGGAAAGGCCACAGCTTCGACTGCGAAGAAGGCGGCCGAAAAGGAGGATGATGAAGATGAAGAAGAGGAGGAAGATGAAGAAGAGGAGGAAGATGAGGATGAAGAAGAGAGTGATGAGGACGAGGAAGAAGAGGTCGCGTGTTTTGCCATTCTGCTAGCTTAGTCGTCGTTGTCAACTCCTTCCATTCAGGAGAGCGTTGCCTCGCCAGCCAAGACAGGTGCAGCGAAGGCAGTTTCTGCCGCGACGAAGAAAGCCGAAGTGAAGACCCCAGTGAAAAGGAGGAGGTGGCCAGGAAGGCACTGAAGCAGCAGCCGCAGACGCTGCAGAAGACTGTGCAGAAGGAGGAGAGCGATGACGACGACGAGGAGGACGAGGTCACTCCACTTCTTCTTTCTTTGTGATGTAGTGGTATGGGGAATTGCGGTTCTTCAGGAGGAAGTTGAGTCGAGCGACGAGGGGATTGAAGAAGAGGACGAGTCTGAAGACGAAGTTCCGGTAAAGAGAAAGATGGCACCAGCGAAGGTATGACTGCCATTGACTTTTATGCGGAATATGACCAGTATCAGTGTGGGTTTTCACCAAGGAAGCATGTTTGTTAGAGAGAGAATGAGACCAGGGAAGAAATGCGGGGATTAACCTGGTTTTGAATGTGTTAAAATTACTTATGAGATACCAGGAATAAAAGCAGGGGAAAAAAGGTGGTCCGAACCGGACTACCCATGCAATTTATGGGACCCGAAAATTCAAATTTTTGGCCTACCCATCCTATCTTTGTTGAAAAATTACATTCTTGGCTTACCCACCCTTTTTGAAGCCTTCGGAGGTCTTACCCACCCTGTGGGGCCATCGGAGCACCATTTTTTCTCTGAATAAAAGCCACTGTAGACGACCCTGAATATTAGGGCAAGGAAGGAGGTTTGGGCCTGGAAAACAGGGTGGGTTAGTTATTTCTGCGGAAGTATTCCTCATCATGTGGTGGGGTAGGACTGTGCGAAGGGGGAGGGGGCAAAATCAGGGTGGGTATCAAAACGACAGTAGCTTTACCCCCTCCCCCCCACCTATCGGAGCCATTCCTGGTTCGAAATTCGCTACTCCATAGTGAAATCGGATGTTTAAAAGTGTTGCAGAAGGTTATGCTTGTAATTTGCAGGCAGGTCCGCCAGCTGCGAAGAAGGCAAAAGTTGAAGAAGACGATGATGAAGAGGATGATGACGAGTAGACGAGCAGACCGCTCTACTTTTGACTTTGTGCCTCCACTATGGCACTGCCACTCGCATGATCTGCTTCTTTGTGTTTGACTTTTCCCCGTGTCGACTCACCCGCTTACCCTTTATTCCTTCTGTTTTTAACATGTTGTGACGTGCCTATTGTGTGATAGTAAAGCCATTCGTTCACATTACTTGTGCAAATTGGAAGGAGATGAAAGCAAAAAGACAGCAAAGCGACACTCACATTGTAGCAGAAGCACGTTCCACTTGGCCTATGTATGCACATATGCACAGCGTTATGCTCCCCCTAATTTGAGAAGCTTCTGATGAAAACCGCTCTTGCTCTATCAGTCTACTTTCTCTTCATGATGTCATTCTTTTCCCAGATGACCCAATGGCCCCTTGAAAAGGCGAGTACGGCTTCTGCGTGGAGATGGTCGACACCATTCTAACCAGCATTCGGTCAGATCTTTCCATTTCCTTATCTTATTCTCGTTCAGTGATGCCGAGGCTCTGAGACGGGAGCGGGAAGCAGAAGAACAGAGAAGACGAGAGAAAAAGAAGTCTGCTCGCGGCAGAGAAGGTGGCGAAAAAAAGGAAGAGGAGGACGAGGAAGGAAGAAGAGGAGAGTCAGAAGAGATGGAGAAAGAGAGAAACAGACTGGATGCGACCCTCAGGTAGCAGAGGAGGGAGGACGACCGCAAGCATCAGCCGCCTCTCAGCGTCAATGAACTGACCTCTCCACTTGGCAGTTGTCCAAGCTGCGCAACACTATTAACAATTCCACAGGTTAGAGCAAGATTCTAATCCTCTTTCTCAACCCTTTCTGAACCTGGATGAGAAAGACGATTAGAAAACAGCCTCATTTGTATTCAGATGTGTCGCAGATTCTGAGATGCAAGGAGGAGTTCCACCGCCGTCTCCGGGTCTTGAACGAGTGGCGAACCCGCCGGAAGTGTCGTGAGAATCCCGTGCCGACTGCGCCTGCGATCTACCGCCAACTCTCATCTCACCGGACTCCTCTCTCTCAGCAGCGCTTCTTTAAAGTTGCTGTTCCGAGGATAAATAGATGGAGATATCTAGCCAAGGTGTTTTGGTTGAATTATGCATAAAATTTGAATATCTAGTTGTGGCCTGCTATTTCTTATGTTTTGGTGCTTGTATCCTTTCTACCCTACTCGGATTAGAGGATCTTTAACACTTTTTTCTTGATTTAGGTTCTCAATTTCTCCATCCCTATTCTTGACTTTGTATAACTTGAAATTGAAGATCTTGGTTCATGGTAGGATTCCGAGTTGTATCATTCTTGTGACCTTAGAAATGCTCGGGTCATAAGGTTTGATCTGAAGAGTATTTAGAGAGGACCTGTTGGTTGAGTCTGAAGGTTGGAGCATTGAGGGGGAGGCGATGATGCCAGATGTCACAGAAGACATCTCTCCACTTTCTCAGATCAAATCAAAGAGCAGAGAGCGGCTGTGGGAAAGTAAAAATTGGAAGGAGAAAGAAGAAGAGCTTGCTGTCGGTAGCAGACTTCTCAAAGGTGGAGGGGCATCTTTCATCCAAGAACACGACTTATTGCCCACTGTTTTGAAACAGTTTACGGTCTTTATCCTTCAAACTTCATTATTATTGTGTTCTTTCTCCGTTTTTCTCTCGCTGTCATGCACTTTTTTACTTACTCACTCACTCAAGATTCCATTCACTTATTGTACCTTGATTTCTGTCTCTCTGTATCTCTCTCTTGCTCTTTCATTATCTCTCACACTCTCTCACACTCTGTCTCTCTCTCGCTTGCTTTCCCTCTCTCACCATTCCGTCTCTCTTCTCTTCGCATCTTTTTGTATGACTAGAAGAGGCAGTAAAGCTTAGTGTGCTCGTTGCCATCTGTATGATGGCATTGGAATACTAAGAAGCCAAGGAGAGGCGGGAGGGGCAGAATTCTAACTGCTGGGAGGCTTCCCCTTCTCCTCCCACCAAACACACCTTCGCTCTCTATTCCATGCTGCATTATATTCATTTTTCGTTGATTTTGCCCATACCAACGAAAATTATGGAGGTGTCATGCAAGTTCATGCGCTATCGAAATGTTTTTGACTGTAAATTCATGTTATATATTCTTGTGAGCAAGAGAAATCAGTTGGGAAAACAAAGTATCTGCTGCAAAGGAGATCGAAAAATAGTATGATGAGAGTGTTGGAATAATGTCGTGAATAAAATAGAGAGAGAGAGAGAGAGAGAGAGAGAGAGAGAGAGAATGGAGAGAGAAGAGAGAAACAGATCAAGAGAGGGAGTGAGAGAGAGAGGGCATGAGAGAGAGAGAATGGAGAGAGAAGAGAGAAACAGATCAAGAGAGGGAGTGAGAGAGAGAGGGCATGAGAGAGAGAGAATGGAGAGAGAAGAGAGAAACAGATCAAGAGAGGGAATGAGAGAGAGGGCATGAGAGAGAGAGAATGGAGAGAGAAGAGAGAAACAGATCAAGAGAGGGAGTGAGAGAGATATTGAATGAGAGAGAGAGAAAGGAGGGGACATAAGAAAGCCAGATCAAGGGGAGAGGTAGTATATGAGAGAGATAGAGGGAGTAGATAGAAATTCTTGAATGTCTACATTCCACCCACCATCTCAAGTGCGGAAGCAAGCTTCTTCTGATGGACTCTTTTTATCCTTTATCTTCTACGTTTTCTTTGCTATCGACTGAGATACACTTCGATTAAAAAATACAGATTTTGTTTTAATATTGAATATTCCATGGAATAGCAGGTTGTGAAATTCTACAACGCTATAGCACCAGTATTTTTTTTATTAGCTATCAGGTTCCTAGTTTTTTAATAGCTTAATTCCTTTTGTCTAATGGTATTGTGAAGAGAGAGGGGCAAAGAATAAAAGGTAAAGTAAAGAGAGCAACATGCACTGATTCATATTATGTTGTAGAATGTGATTGTGTTCGTATTATTGAACCTCGCTAGGTTAACCTCAGTGCAAACATCCACTACTAACTTTCTTCGTATTCTGTTTCAAAGACAAACGAGAGAGAGGGAGAGAGAGAGACAGAGAGAGAGAGGGAGAGGGAGAGAGAGACAGAGAGAGAGGGAGAGAGAGACAGAGAGAGAGAGAGGGAGGGAGAGAGACAGAGAGAGAGAGGGAGAGGGAGAGAGAGACAGAGAGAGAGGGAGAGAGAGACAGAGAGAGAGAGAGGGAGAGGGAGAGAGAGAGAGACAGAGAGAGAGAGAGAGGGAGAGAGAGAGAAGAGGGCGTAAGTTCAAGCTGGCTTCTTTTCCGATACCGCTCTACCGTGTGCAATCCCACAGCCAAACAGTTCTAAACAGTATTTCAGATGCATCGAATTGCTTGTCATTAGCCGAAATGGGAACGGCAGAAGAAAGTTGATTGCTTTGTCTGAGGAAGGAAAACGAGGGATGAAGAGGAGGGAGACGAGTAGAGAAAAAGAAGAAGAAGAGAGTGCCAGCTCAAAGTTGCAATGGCAACCGCAGCACGTAAGCAGCGATACGGTTCAAAGGTACACTTCTTCTTCTTGCAGTCTTCTTTACATTTCAAGAAGAATGACTTGTAAAATAATTAATGTAAGCTTTCTAAGCAACAATTAAGTATTGATTACCTGTATTTGGATTCAATACCTTTGAGGGTCGCACCTACTCGAGTCCGGCTTGCAGTGCGGCTGGCATCTCATCTCTACCGCTGGGGCTAAGTCGTCCTCCGCCATCTCCGTTCGTTCTCTCTCTCTCTCTCTCTCTCTCTCTCTCTCTCTTTCTCTCTCTCTACTCCCCCTCTCTCTCTATCTTGCTGTCTCCCTTCTCTCTCCTCTCTCCCTCTCTCTTTTTCTCTCTCGCTCTCTCTTTCTCTCTCACTCCCTCCCTCTCTCTCTCTCTCTCTCTCTCTCTCTCTCTCTCTCTCTCTGCTCTCTGTCTTGACGAACATTCCTTGATGCAGAGTGCGCTGCTCGCTGTCTCCTGCATCCTCGCGTGGTCCCTCCACTACCCGACCATGGACCCCCTTGAGATCCTCCGTCGGCCCCCCTCGCATCTCCTCGTCCTCTCATCGCTCTGCTCACGACACGCTTCCACCCTCACCTGCACTCGCTCGTTTGCCTCCGGCACCTCCCGCAAGTGATAGAAGTGTGTGGACAGTCTCTTACCTTCTCTCTCTCTCTCCTCTCTCTCTCTTCTTCTCTCTCTCTCTCTCTCTCTCTTCTCTCTCTTCTCTCTCTCTTCTCTCTCTGTTCTCACCTCTCATCGTCAATTCGTCGTCTCTCTTCCTCAGCATTGATTGAATCGTAGTGTGTGTCTTCTCTGGGAAGAAGCAGCACTTGACAGTGAAGCATGCGTCAACTCGAATATTCTCCTCATAGAGTTCCCCTCTCCTCTTCCTCTTTCCAGACGGAGCAACCAACCGCCGGCCGGTCGAGTCAGCCATTCGCTTCAGTCGGATGCGGCACAGCGGAGAGGTCACTCGCACTCACTCTCTCTCTCTCTCTCTCTTCTCCCTCTTTGTCTCTTTGACGCACCACTCTTCCTCTTTGTCTCCCATCCTCCTCTTTCCAGCTGGAACATCTTACTGTAGTTGATAGCAACATCTTTCCCCATTTATCTCTCTCTCTCTCTCTCTCTCTCTCTCTCTCTCTCTTTTGTTACCTACCCCTCTCCATCTCCACATTTAGCACCAGCCACAAGCAGCAACTCGCTCCTCTCATGGCGACGCTGCTGTCCGTGCTCTCATTTCTCGCTACAGTACCTCTCCGACATCAACGAGTCAATCGGGTCATGACTGGAACGGAAGAGCATGCAGATCGACAGTGGCATCGCCCGCCGGTCAGACTCCTCCCAGAGAGAGGTCTCCTGATTCCATATCAGACCTGTTGAATCGGTAAGTGCGAGAACGTGGCTGAATATTTACAGTTTTGCCGACAACAGAGAAATTCTACTTACAACGATAATACATCTTATCAGTGCATCACTCATCAAACAGCATAAACAATTCTCGTTAATTCGTCGTCACAGCACGTTCCTAAAATGCTCGCAAGAAATTTTTCAAATATCCTCTGTGGATTTTCTCCAAAAGAGCTCAATAATCGGTGTGACTACCGCATGCACTCTTCAAGTATACCTCGTATTACACCAAAAATACTTTAACGAATGTATAAAGGATGCCGTTTACATTTCTTAGGAGTTCTTTTGCAAGTTGATTACTTTTGCTGATTTGCAGAGTAGCCGTTCTGTTTTCGTTTCTAATGGCGGATAACTGTGTGGTGATCTGTTCAGTTACCGTCCAGGCCGTCGCATCACGCCGACTTCTTCGACCGAGAATGACGATTCTTTGTCTTCCCGTCGTCCTTCTCAGCAGTTCACTGCCACTCCGACTTCTTCCTCGGCTACCAGTCAAGGAAGTTTTGTGAAGGCGAGCAGTGTGCTGCGGCCGAGTCAAGTTAATAAGCAGGAGATGTTAGCTTTCCGCGTCATATTTTTTCCTTTCGTAGTTTAAATTTAAGATAAATAAGTTCGCTTGTTTTAGCGAGAAAGCCAATTTGGTATCCCATGCCGACGCTCGGCTCAGCGGTACAAGTGTCCGTGTTCCGTGGACTGTCAAATCTGTCGAGGTTCACCAGTCCAAGTTGGTATTTCTGCATTTTCTGCTGTATCTCTTTCTTCTTAAATAAACTGTTCCCGTATTTCTCACGTCGTGAAAAACATCTCGGTTTAATTGTCTTTGTTTATGTAATATTTGTTTATGTAATATTCTGGCACACTTTCTGATTTGATCCGGGAATGAATGATTTTTGGCACTCTGCACTAATTTATTTGAAAGTTCACTTTGAGTCAACGTGTATCCCTCTAAAATATCTTTGAATGCCTTTTAAACATTGGCTGCTTTTTCGTACTCATGAGTGTTGTATTTAGGCCAGAATCGAAAAGTGGAAGCAATCGAGCTTCCCGGGTTAATGTCAACTACTACGAGCCTGGTCAGTACAACGAGTCTACTTTTTTTTAACGGTTTTTAAAAGTTGATTTTCATGGTTTCTTTCGTTTATTTGACAGTCCACGGAACACGGATATGTAAGTTCAGAGCTCGAAGTTAGAAAACAAACTATATATATATATAATATATATATATATATATATATATATATATATATATATATATAGTTTGTTTTCTAACTTCGAACATGATGCCTTGCAAACCTAGTGCTCTTTTTGCTTATTCTATTCTCGCTCCTCCATTCTTTCTCCCATTCTCTATTCCTGCCTCTTTCCCTTCCCTCATCGTTCTCCTTCTTCTTTTGATTTCTCATGCTACTGTATAACATTTCCCCTCTCTTCTTCCTTTCTTTTGTCGCTTTCTTTGTGATTTCGGCAGTTATCTTTGCTGTACTTTTATATTGCGTGTTTTTACTAAATATTTTTTGTTCTCGAAATTCGAGTGACAATAGGATCTGGACCCTTTGCATTAATAATTGACGTGGTTAGAAAGAGACCAAACAGTTAGCACGGATAAGATCGGATGGAGAGGGAGAGATTGGCAGAGAAGCAGAGAGGAAGGGAAGGAGGAGTCGGTGGAAGAGGATCGGAACCACGGAAATCCTTTGCTTGTGTTCTCCTTCTCCTCGAAAGTTTGTTTCGCTCGTTTTCTTTTTAGCAACTTATCTTTCCTGATTGTTTCCAGTTCATTTTTGCTCTTGACTTTTATCAATATTCATTGTTTCTTTGTAAATCGTTCGAAAGAAACAATTCTGCCGTGAACCAGGTCATTGCTTCTAGTATGAAAGTATTTTTATAGCATTGCGACGGTTCTATTAGTTAACGTAGAAATAGCTTTGTTCTATTCTTCCACTACATATGTCGCTGATCTCTGTGGATATTTGGCAATAATTAGAGAGAAAGAGGGAGAGAGAGATGGCCATTGAAAAGAGGAGAATAAATGCGTGAGAGTCCACACCCCGGGTCTGCCTCAGGCAATAGAGGGAGAGTGAGAAGAGAGGGGCCAGCTGCCTGCAGAAGAGAAGAGATGTAATATCTGCTTGCCCCGTACCGGCCCTCTCCTCCCTCTTCCATTTCTCTCCTCTCTCACTCCATTACCACTTCTCTGTCTACTCTTCTTTTGTAATGGCATCTTCATATTTCAGTCCCATCGGATGTTTCAATTTGTAGAGAGCGATAATATACGTTTTTCCACCTTTAGCTGCTACTTCCTCGCTCCCAAGAATGGCACATTTTGGCAGTGAAAGTGGATGATTTGATTTGGCAAGCTTCTGCCGCTCGGAGACGTCCTCTTTTTTCTTCATTCTTCTCATGTTTGTTCATGTCTCATCGCCGTTTTCTATCAAGTGTCCTCGTCTTTTCTTCTTCTCTTCACTTACTTCCACCTCGCACATTCTCTCGCACAAATCCATCCCATTGCATCTTTTTTTGTTTATTTCTCTCTTTCTCATTCATCCGTCATCTCACTTCTCCTTCTTGTAGTTCTATCGAAGGGGAACTCTGGGGGCTTCCGTACCCCTAATCCTGTTCTCCACATTGACCCTTTTATTTTTGTAGTCGTTTAGATGAATTTGCCTTAATTCAGGTGTCTATTTTGGTTCAAGGATTCCTTTACTTAATATTTGTTAGAGTTCATTTACCATAGTCTTATGAGTCACTTTCGTGACCTTGTGATGTTATGATGTCCATGGCGACCGGGAAAATATCGATAAGGGAAAGAGATTGAGAGAAGTCTCAGTAATGCTAGAGATGCTTTCCTTCTGGCAGCAATGAGAGCCTCTCCTCAATCTTTCACAATCCTTCAACTTCTCTACCTTCGCCCTCTCGGGGAGCGGCTGTTCGTCCTAAGGGGATCACCGCATCGATAGATTCTCACTCCTCACTGCCATTCTCTCTCTCTCTCTCTCTCTCTCTCTCTCTCTCTCTCCCTCTCTCCTCTCTCAACCGCCCCCTCTTGATCCAGAAGTCAGAGCCGTGAACTTGAACATCTAGCACACAGATGGATGGAACCTGAGTCATTCTTCTCCGACCCCTTTCCTTTTCGCCTTAATCACCTGAATGATGAATATTAGATGCGTGAACAATGAGTGCAGTCATTGCAGCATCGCCGGTGGCCATGCCAGTGGGGGGCGGGGGAGGCTCCCGTTCTGGCCGACTCGCACGCATCTCTCAGTCTAACATTCGACCCAATGGAGGGGGCAGCTACGGCTTCGGCAGCAGCTCCGGCATCGGTTTGTCGCTCTTGCTACTTTTCATCTCTCTCTCTCTCTCTCACTCACTCACTCTCACTTTCTGTCTATCTTTCCCTCTCTTGTTCTGCCTTCCCCATTACCCTGTATTAATTTTCTGCTCGCTACATCAGATAATCTCAGTATATCTGTGATATCTGTGAATAAAAAAGTGCTGTAATATCTTAACCATAGGGAACTGTTGAATTCTGCACATGACACGCCGCATGTCTGTTACTGATGGAGCAAGGTCAGGTGCACCACTCCAGGCCGGGGGGGGGGGGGTAACAAACATTGCCTGCGCTTTTATCTATCCAACTTTTCCATGATTATTATGAAGCTACAGGGGGATATTAGATATTCCGAATGGAATGCTAACGCTTTCGCTCCGCAGCGTGCTAATTCAAATTTGTTGCACTTCGCTTCTACTAGCAGAAATAGTCAGTGAGAGCGCATGAGAAGAGAAAAAAAGAAGAGAGGAATTTAGAAGAGCATGAGAGAGAGAGAGAGAGAGAGTGAGGGGGAGAGAGAGAGAGCACTGTGTGGCAATGGAGTTGAGTGGGAGAAACAAAGGAAGCAATTTTTTGCGGTCATGGATTAGCCGGAGAGATGTCGGCTGCAGAGCTGCCTCGCATTCTCCCCAAGTCTAGAAGTCCAGCGAGTGCGGAAAGTTTCTTAGCCCCAAGGGGATGGGGTCGGCTTGGTGACACTTCTCCATCCCTCATCTCACTGCTTCCTCCCTTCCAGTAGTCCGGCCATATTTCTCCCACATTTTAATATTCATGCTGGCGAATTCTTCATCTTTGCTTATCTGACAACTTTCTCATCTTTCCTTTCTCTTTCTCATTCTATTGCTCGTTCTCTCCTCTCGTCTCTATCATGAATTCCTTGATGCATCTTCTGGCTGCGTCTTCTCTTTCACTGATCGGCTGATCGACGTGCGCCTTCTTCATATACCCGAGGGCATCTCACCTTTCATAACATGCTGATGTAGTCTCTGTCTCTGTCTCTCTCTCTCTCTCTCTCTCTCTCTCTCTCTCTGTCTTTTATCTGCGTCTCCTCTCTCTTTCCGGTGTACTTGCTGTCATCTGGCATGCCTTCTCTGCTTGCATCGTCCATCCTCCGTTTTGATCTCATCCCATTTCCTGCTGTACGAGAAAATGTGGACATTTATACTTGTTCCTCCTTCCCCTTCCTCTCCTTTTTTTCTCATTCACATTGGCGATGCAGGAGTCATGAGCGAGAAATTTGTCATTCCTTACCTGGAGGGAGTGCTTTTCTGCTACCGCTTACACCATGCAGCTTGGGAGAGAGAGAGAGAGAGCAAGGGAAAAAAAGGAGAGAGCGAGAGAAGCACGGAGAAAGAGAAAGATAGATAGATTGAACAAGCGAGTGTTTGGATGAACTGCCCATGATTATACGGGTCTCTTTCTGGCACCTCATAGATCTTCTGAATGCCGCAAGATACTCTCCGTTGTTGGTCGTGGCCATGAATATGTGAGTGTCGGATGGCAAATGTTGCTTTTTGCCTGGAAGAGTGGGTGGCGGAGAGAGGAGCGGCCGCCTGGGCATGCGCCCTTCGGGCAAGGATGACACATCTCTGTTCCATGGGGTTCCTGGCTCATGTTGTGCGGCGGCTTCTACAGCCACCCAGCCATGGTCAGCGGCACGTTCTGTCCGTTTCGTCTGCTATTTAATCAGTCGCAGCCTCTCTCTTACTCCCTGTCAATCTCTTGCTGCTCGTTCAAGATATTTTATATTTTATATACTTTTATTTATTTTTACTGTTCAATTGTTAAAGAGCAAAGGTTGGCTAATCTTATCTGATTAGAGGGTCTTTTTCGTTACTAGAAGACATCGTTTTATGCGATAGTAGTTTAAAAAGAAGCGTTATGATTAAGGAGGTCAGCCACTGGCGGGAGCGGAGGCGACCTCTCCAACGAAGAAGGAGAAGGACTCGAGACATCGATTCGAGATTGTCAGGAAGCTTGGATCCGGCACCTATGGAAAAGTCTCCCTCGCATACGATCACAAATTTGATCGAGAGGTTAGTCTTTGAATTCCGCTTCTTTGATGAAATTATACCTAATGGTTTGCAAGTTGAATGACGTCATCGTTGCGACTATTTTTTGCCAATCTATTTTCTGGACTGCTGTTATCTCTGCGAGCTCTTCTGCCGTTGACTGCGAGACTCTTTAGCATCTTTCCGTCGCTTCATGTCTTCCTTCTGTTGTACTCTCTGGTCCCCTTTCTCTCTTCCGTCTGTTCATCCTTTTCTTCCCCGCTCACCTTCTCTTCCTCTCTCGTCCTCTCGTCGTCTATCTCTCTCTTATATCTGCGGGCTTTCCTCCAGTACTTTGGAGAGATGCTGGATGTGGTACAACTCCTCTGTCCCTCCCTTCTCTTCATTACAGCTGTGGTTGACTTCTCGTCGTCTCTTCACTCTCAATGCTCTTTCTTCTTTCTTATCCCCCATCTGAGCTTAACCGTGTGCTGTTGAACTGCTGAATTCACTGAGCTTGTCGCTCGCTACGTCATGCTTTCTTTTCAATCTCTTTTTCAGCTCCCTTTTCCTATCTGTTTATTTACTCTGTCCTACGACATTTGACTGATCTTTATCACTAATCTTCTTTGATTAGCTCTGCTGTGCTCTTCACCCTTCCACAACGTTATTGGAAATTACAGAACCAAAGTGTGCAGATTATAACGACAGAATAAGAGAACAAACATGTGTAAAACAATGGAGACTTGAGAACAAATGAAGAAGAAAGAAACAAAATAGAAGAAAATCTTTTTAGGTTGCGGTGAAGCTGATCAAGAAGAGCGCCATTGAGAACAAGGCAGATCTTGTTCGAATTCGACGGGAGATCCGCATTATGTCCGCTCTCAACCATCCCAACATCATTCAGATTTTTGAAGGTTTGTTTCCCTCTGCAAAAATGATCCTCAATATGACCGGCCTGATGACTTGGTGATCTCTTTACAGTCTTCGAGAATAAGGAGAAGATCATTCTTGTGATGGAATACGCGAGTGGTGGAGAGTTGTACGATTACGTCAGCAAGCTGGGCTCGCTCCCTGAGGTCAGCAATTCAATTATGTAATGAATAAGTGAATGAACTAATGGTTCTTCTTCCAATTCAACTCAAAGAACCTTTCTCAGCAATACTAGAAGTGACATTGTGGTATTCTGCTTTTCGTTTCATCTTTTTTTGCCATTTTCAGTCGGAGGCCCGCCGCATCTTCCGGCAAATAACTTCAGCCGTACTTTACTGTCACAAGGTTCATCTTTTACTTTTCACACCAAATCTTTCCTTCTTTCTCCTGCTCTAATCTAGTATTACTCTCATGCATAACTGTGTGAGTTGCAGCATAAAGTGGCTCACCGCGATCTCAAACTCGAGAATATTCTCCTGGACGCTTCAAACAATGCGAAGATCGCCGACTTTGGTCTGTCGAACTACTTCTCAGAGAAGTCCCTTCTCAACACTTTCTGTGGCTCTCCTCTGTATGCGAGTCCTGAGATTATCAACGGAACGCCCTATCGCGGGCCAGAGGTTTGATTTCTGATTATCTTGCCTCATCTTGATTGAAGTACTGCTTCAGGTTGACTGCTGGTCCCTTGGTATTCTGCTCTACACTCTCGTGTATGGCTCCATGCCCTTCGATGGCCGTGATTTCAATCGAATGGTGAGACAGATTAAAAGGGGCGCCTACTATGAGCCGGACACTCCTTCCAGTTGGTTTTGCCTTTTTGTTTCCATTTTTATTTTGCCATATGACCAAACAGCCTTTTTAAGAATTATATTTTTTTAGCGGCCTCAATGTTAATCCGCAATATGTTGCGTGTTAATGCGGAGAGAAGAGCTAACATCGATGACATCGCATCTCATTGGTGGCTGAATCTTGAGGAGAATATGCCAGTCATTCAGGAGCTGCCGGAGAATCAGGTTCCTCATTCATTCGGGAAATACGTAAAGTATGATTGTTATGCTCATGGAGCCAGAGAGATTATGGATGAGTTGAGAGAAAAAGAGAAAAGTCGATGGGCAGAGAGAGAGGGTGAGAAAGAAAGAGAGAGAGAGAGAGAGATTCCGCGAGAGCTGATACTTTAAAGTCGTATCTGTGTCCTGTAGCATGCTCGGTCTTCACCAACCAGCTTTTCTCACCCTCCACTTCTTCAGATTACTGACCACACTCCTCTGACTGAAAGAGCGGAGACAATGGTCGTCCAGGATCTCCTCGATGAGGCCGATGTCTTTATGGAATTCAGGTTTTTTTTCTTTTTCTTCTTTTCATTTTTTCTTATTCATTGATTCATGTTTAGCTATTTGAATTAGCAAGCCTTTCTGTTCTGAAATATCAAATTATCGCTTAGTTGTGAGATAATTTAGAAATTGACGGAAGATGAAAAAGACTGACATTTCCTTTTCAGCCACCTCAGCAGTGAAACTCGCCGAAAGATTGAAGATTTCCGTCGGCGGAGAAAAGAAGCAGAGGAGTACAACGAAAACTGCCCCGTTAAGATTAAGGTCCGTTTAGCCTTTCTTCACTCTTCCCACTTTCTTTTTTTCACTAAGTGTTTTTAGGCGAGGAAGACTGATGTAGAAACGGAAATGAATGCGAATGAGAAGAGTCTGCGAGGAGCTACCGCTTCTCAGAAGCCAGAGAAGGTTGGTGAAAAGGAACAACAAAGAAGTGGAGAGAGAGAGAGAGACGACGAGGGGAGAGAGAGGATGGAGCAAGATGGAGAGAGCAAGAAGTATACCTCGGCGTATTTAGGCATCTGATGATCCCTTGTCTCGTCTACGCGAGATTGAAAGCCGTCTTGGACAGACTTCGAATGAGAAGAAGACAACAGAGAAGGCATGGATGGTCCTTCCCTTCTCGCTTTTTTCACAACACTAACCTCCCTCTTTTAAGTCTGGCTCTCTTGCTAAGAAATCAGCTGTAATGGCCGCGATGACTTCGTTGAATGAGAGGCGTAACAGGTTCAACTTTGCAGTTCTCATTAACAGTTTCTTCACTCCATTAATTTTCTGTCTCTAATTATAATTTTTCTCTCCAGTTCGGATCTGCATCTCCCTGGGGCCGCAACTTCAAAGTGGAGAGTTGAGACTGACTCACTAAACATGCTCATGAATCAGGTTTTCTAATTTTACGCTGATCTGTTGGATTCATGATCGTTGTATGTTCTTTTTCTACATTTCGCTTATGTGTATAACGAGAGGCATATTATTATTAAGGTGCTTGAGCAGATGGAAAAGGGCCCAGTCAGCCTGAATCTTGTTGCCCGAATCAAGGTAAGAGAAGAGAGGAAAGTAGTAAAAGAAGGAAGGTCTCTGTGTATTTGAAGGCCCATCCACTGTACGAACACCGGCCGATGGTGAAGGAGTTGCTGGAGTCGATTCTGGCTGGGCAGCCAGAGACTGTTCAGAAGGAGACTGTCAAGATCATCGAACAAGCTTCCCAGGTAGAGATTCTGAAGTGGAAGATGGTAACGGAGAATGGAATGTCAAGGAGTTGGTCCGGCGGCAGTCTTCCGTAGACCAATCAACGGGCACTGCGAAGAAAGCGGCGAATGCACAAGCAATGGCAGCGCCAGATGCGTCCAAGACTGGCTCTAAAAGGTTTTTTTTCTATTTCTTTCGGGATGATCAATGTTGTGTTATATAATACATAAGAGAGAAAATAATTTCTTAGACGTGCCCCACTGGAGGATCGTCAGTGGCAGAGCGTTGAGGTAGGATTCGATGCTGAAGAGGTTACTGTGAAAGTAGTGAAAACAACATTTGTTATCATTATTCTATTGTATCTGCCCGTATTAGTTGTCTCTCCAAAATAACTCATTCGGGCAATCAATCGAAACATATCAGTAGAATAAAGTACTTGACTTGAAATACTTGAAATATGACTAGGATGACGCTTCGTCGGGCCGGGATGGAATGAGCGTCTCCTATATCTCCAATGCGACCGAGGAGACTGTTCGAGTAAGTGTTCTTTTACTTTTTTTTTAAAGCGAAATGGAGAGCCACCATTCTATTGTGCATTTTAAAGGCCGAACGTGAGACGACAGTCAAGGTACGGACTCAGTGTCCTAGGGATCATAAGTACACTCATTCATGGCTGGCATTACAATTACTCACTGATCTAACAAAAACGGCTGTTGAATGAGTGTACTTGTGACAGAAGTAATGCAATAGTTCTCGGCTTTCGATCTATTGTTTTTTTTTCCTTCTGTCTTCATATCTAGTAGTCGCATGGCGTTGCCGTTATGGCTCTCATTATTTCTAGTGGTATTTCGAACTTCGCCTACTTCTTTTCGTTGCTTCAGGAAATCTTTATGTTCTGTCAGCTTTGGCCGTTTTGCATGTCAGAGATAAAGATCTCGCTGCTTTCGCTTCCAGGAAACGTCTTTTGAAGACAGTGACGATGGCCTGGTTCTTGAGTATGACAAAGCGTCCACTCCCACGCCTAAGGTCATCTTCACTCTTTTCTTCTTCGTCGTACCCTTTCTATGTCCTCTCACTTTCTTCCGCTTCCTCACTCGTTTCGACTCTTCTTCTCTTTCTCAACTTCTCTCTGTCTCTGTCTCTCTCTTTCTCTTTACTCTCTCTCTCTCTATTTCTCTCTCTCTCCTCTCTCTGCTGCATAGCCTGAGTTGCTGAGAGGCACGCTGAATGTGCATGAATGGTCCGTCTGCTACAGAATGACCTCGATACGTTTCAAATTATTTTAGCCAGCGGGTGAGATGACATCGACCGAGACGCAGACTTTGACTGAAGAGGATGAAGACGATGAAGAGGTTCGTTTCGTTCTGGTCTCCGTGCCTACGAGGCAGTTTATACCAGCAGTATGCACTACATTTTCTTTTCAAAGCTCTATAACATCCATTGGTATTTATTTCTACTTTATTAAGGAAGAGGAATACTCCGATGCCGAGTTGGAGGAACTCGCCGTTGAAGTGGAGCAGGTGTCTTTAGCCATCTCTTCCCACCCTCTCTCTCTCTCTCGCTTCATCTCTCTTTCTCTCTCTCTCTCTCTCTCGCTCCCTCTCTCTCTCTCTCTCGCTCCCTCTCTCTCTCTCTCTCGCTCTCTCTCTCTCTCGCTCCCTCTTTCTCTCTCTCTCTCTCTCTCGCTCTCTCTCTCTCTCGCTCCCTCTTTCTCTCTCTCTCTCTCTCTCTCTCTCTCTCTCTCTTTCTCTCTCTCTCTCACACACACACACACACACACACACACACACACACACACACACACACACACACACACACACACACACAAACACATACTCGCCTCGCCCTTAAAACATGCTGATTGAAGATTCCTGATCCCGAGCCGTCTACAAAGCGGGTGCCTACGGTGACCGGGTCGGAGCCGCCAGTCATTGTGTCTCCGCCTCTGCCTTCCGCTTCGAAGGCGGCAGCCGTTTCTTCTGCCGCGTCTCCTTCCGCGGCTGAAGCGGCGGCCGCGGCAGCTGCAGCTGTTGCTGCGAAGAATGCGCAGCTACTGGATGCTTTCGACAGAAGTCTGATCAAGCGGCAGAGCAGGGGCAAATATCAGGTTTGCCAGAGATTGTGCCTTCTGTTTTTCTCGTCATCCAGTTGACTTTCTCTTCCGTTTCCGAACTTGCAGCATATCATTGATCTCTACGGGCGCGGCATGTCTCTCGAGATGGAAAGTCCCATTCTTCCCAGAAGGTTTCTTCCTTATTTATGTTTGCATTGATTTTATAATGTTACTATCGTGAGAATTTGAGACGAATCGGCGGACCGCAGCCAACCCTCGAACACTCCCCTCTCCTTTTTGACAAGGTTTCTTTCTTCTTCTTCGCTATTTGCCACGTCTTTATTCTGTTGTTATTTCAGGCACGAAAAGCAATCATGCAGTATCCTAACAAGCCGGCAGATCTGGATGAGGATATCACGAAGAAGAAAAAGAAGAGAAAAGTAAGCAGCAATAGAAGAATGAGAGAGAGGGAGAAAAAAAAAGAGAAAGAAGGAGAGAATGAATGCGAGAAACTTCAGGAAACACTTTGTGTTGTTGAAGTCGACATGGGTTCTCACGACGGAGGCTCTGACGGAACTTCAGACAAGTCTGTAGCCATTCTTCTTCCCATAATATGAAAGATTGAATACAAGAGGGAGAGAGAAGAAGGACTCGTATTTAGTAGATATGCGAATGGATCGGTTCCCCCGCGCACTCCCCCTCCTCTTTCACTGGCAGACGAGGAGAGTGACGAGGAAGAAGAGAGTGAGGAGGAAGAAGAGGACGAAGAGTTCGTCCGTCCCGGCCCGCCTGTCATCGGCGGCAGAATACGAGGAATTCCTCGTACCATCGGTGTGCTTCTTTTGCCTTCTCAGCTAATTGAATGCTACCTCGCTGAGCTCCTTGCTTCATCCTCTCCTTACTTTCCACATGCAATTTCCCCAAACTTACCTCTTTCTTAGTAGAATAAGAAGAGAGATTGGGAGTGAACTGATCTGCATAATCTTCTCTGCTTTCTTTCTATCCGTGTGCTTGACTTGTAGCGGAGCATGGCTCTGCCCCGATTCCGCCTCGCCAGTTGAATCCCCCTCCAGTTCCTCCTCCGAATGGTCTCATCGCAACGACATCTACCGAGGATGCTCAGAAGATGTCTTCTCAGGGTAAGCTACCCTCAGTCATCCGCAAAAGATGAAGGAGAATCTCACCGTCGTTTTCAGTCTCTTTCTTGACTATTTCTCAACCCATGCATCAGGCGACCTTACTAATGTGATGAACCAATTTTGCCATTTAATTATTTATTTATTTTTTCTGCCTCAGCTCACCTTTTTTCCTTTATTTCTGATTGTCTACCACGTGACATCCGATTTACACGGATAAATTAACTTTCTGCTATTTAACAGATTCAAAAAAGTTATCTCTTTCTCTTATTTTTCCTAATGAAGCCTGTGACTGATCTACCGCTTGTGGCTAATTTCTACCAATACAAAGAGAGTAATTATTTGAAGATGTTCGGCAGCCCTCCCCTGGCAAGCAAAGCACGTACATGACTCTGGCTGAGATCGATGCTAAAAGGCCGTATGCAACGTCCGTTGTTCTTTCCTTTTTCTCCGTTTCTCCCTCTGGCATCCTTCATGATCATCAATTCATTCCAGTCAATTCGGCAGTCGTTCCCGTGGTGAGTCTCGGCCCGTCGCCGTTGTCGAGCCAAATAAGGAATCAAGGTATTCATTTCTTCTAGCAGTTTCTCCAGTCACAATGCCTAGTTGATTGTAATAACTTTGATGGAACCTCTCACTAGTTTCTGCTACTCGAATCTTCTCTTCCGTCCATTCGATCCGTTTTTCAGTCCTCCAGGGGAACCCATCTGGGTGCCCATTCAGTTCGTTTTTATATGTGCTAGTAATGACGAGATAACCCATCTTCTTGTCTCTAGTTAGCATTCAGTGACTCCTTTAGATCGTTAATAACAGCTTCGTGGATGTGTTAATTAGAGTTGGTCACCAGTTCCGCTGTCAATGCTAACAACTTAGCCACTCACAGTTGCTTGTGTTGCGAGAGGGATCGAGATATAAAAAAGCCATAGAAGATGATAAGGAGTGGTAGACAGGAGGTTGCAGTGGCCAACATTCATCACCAGAAGACATCGAAGAGGAGGACGAAGAGGTTGAAGACGGCGAAGACTCGAGCGTCCTGGCTTCTTCGGGAAGAAAGAATGGAGAAACTGCGGCTGCCTATGTCAGGAGGAAGAATCGCGAGCGGAGGCGCATGCGCAATCGTACCATCGGCGCCCCCGATGAACTCGTCAGGTACGGTAGATAGAGTGTCTTTATTCGTCCAAGGGGCCCATGCGCAATCGTACCATCGGCGCCCCCGATGAACTCGTCAGGTACGGTAGATAGAGTGTCTTTATTCGTCCAAGGGGCCCGTGTAACCTTTGTGATTGAAGTGAAGAAATATTGAAAGAATTTGCACGAAAAATTTTTTTCAGTCTGCTAAAAATATGAAACTTATCTTCGTCTCTTGTCCTCTTTCTTTGGTTATTACTGATTCGTTCCTTGCACTGTCTATGTACGTTTTTTCTTGTTGCATTTATTGATGACATCAAAACTTTTTTTTTTACATTTCAAATATCTCTTTGCAGTTTGTTCACTTCGAGAGAATGATTAAATGTTTTCAGAGCAGCCGACCGCCAGTCTTTGCAAGAGTCCACCGGAGAACGGGAAGGTCGGCTCCTCCGCGGTTTTAATTCCATCTACTGCTTTCGGATTCATTGTTGTCATCTCGATTCCAATTGCATTGTCTGTCTTGTCAATGGTTGAAAATGATATCATTTCTTTCTAAAGTGATCTGTTCTTGAGACCCGCTGACTGGTGCCCTCGATCCGTTCTACGCCCACCATCTCGGCACAGGTTTCACAACCCTTTTCTTGTGCTTTGTAACGTTAGCAGATGTTGTTTAATGCCATTTCAACAGACTCGTCTCTTTCTTTCCAAATATAAGTTGGCGATTTGAGACATAAATATTTGATGTAGTTGAACATCTGGCTCCGTTGTGATTATTACGTGGAGTGGCAGGCAGTTGCTGACTTGGTTGCAGGAGGACTGTCGAATCTGAGTGGAGCGGGGAGCTACGTGCGTCCTCGCTACCACGACGACAGCTACAGGGCCAAGGCACTCGAGGAGCTGGAGAGGGCGCTCTCTCCGCTCACCGTTGGCGCCAGTAGAATCAATGTCAGACACTCTTCTACAGTGCTGAACAAGGGCGGCGCATGCGCCGTGTTGTACCCCCCCCTCCCCCCCGGCCTGCTCAAAATCCCGTTGAACCCCCCGGATGAAACATTTTTAGATTTAAAAAACCGCACTTTTTCCACAAGAAAGGCGATTTTGACCGAAAAAGTAATTTTTTTCGTCTTTGTACCCCCCCCCCCCCCGGCCTGGAGTCTTGCGCTGGACCTTGTTCAGGCACTACTCTTCTACCATTCACCTAGTCATTCGCTCTCTCTTATTTTACTCCTTCTCTCTCATCTTTCTCCTGATCGCTCACATTTCTCTTTCTCTCATATTTCTCCTCCGCCCTCTCTCTCCCTTTCTCTCTCGCTCTCTGCAGACGGCTGCTGTGGTGCGTGACGATCGTGGCAAGTCCTTCCACGACACTTCGCCAGATCGACCCGACTACCGGTTGGTTTCTTATCTATTTTAAATTGGTATTGGATCACACACACACTCTCTCTCTCTTTCTCTCTCACTCTCACTCTCTCTCTCACTCTCTCTCTCACTCTCTCTCTCACTCTCTTCAGTATCTTATATTGGCTTGCACTTTCTATTCCTTCGACACCATTAATCAACTGTAACTTTATGGGCTTTGTTCTTCTCTATAAGTGAAAACGTCTTAGTAGTTTGGCCCGGCACCTTCATCTAATTGCTTTTGGGAGGTGATTAAAGTAAAAAGTGTTAGCCTTGGCCGGATGGTTTAGACAGTTTGGCTACCCAAGGCCTCCCCTCGATGTCAAGTAATCACCCCTTTTTATAGCCATCGGTACTTCAAAAGCTAAATTATCTGCACTGTTATTTGACGTCTTTGTGCTGTAAACTGGCTTGTCTATGTGTTGCTTCTTTGCAATGTATAGGCTTTTTTTTTTCTTTGCCGCTTCTCTAGATTCATCCCGCCCTCTCTGTCTCTGTTCTACTTTCTCTCGCCTTCTCCCTCTCTCTCACTCTCCCATCTCTCCCTCCCTCTCTCTCTCTCTCTCTCTCTCTCTCTTTCTCTCTTTCTCTCTCTCTCTCGCTCTCTCTCTCTCTCTCTCTCTAATGTATGTATGTGTGCTTGTACCCCATAAGTTCTCCTGCAAATGACTTCCCTTGCACTGCGCCCTCACTCTCCATGAGGCCCAGTTGAATTCTTCTCTTGACTGTTCCCCTCTGCCTCTTCTGCTCTTCTGCTTACCTCCCCCTTCTGATATCCCCTGTCACTGTCATGCTGAACGACTATCGTCTTTCTGAGAATGAGAATCCTGTCAACTTCCCTCTTAACTGGGCAGAAGAGCCCAAAGTCAAATTTCGTCCACGCGATAAAAATGAAAGAAAGGGGATCTTATCTGCTCTGAAAGAGTGGACCGAAAAACGTCTCTCTTCTACTTCCTCTTCATCTCATTCCGCTTTTCCTCCTACTAGAGCATTGAGGAGGTCGTCTAATTTGCTAAAAAGTTGCTTTTGAAAGCAAATTAAATGATTCAGATTTGGCAGTACTTACGGGTCCTCTGCCTATGGAGCTTCCGCTTCTCCAGGATATACGAGGAAGTTTGAAGAGGTTCGCAATTTTCAACCTTTCCATTTATGTGACCAATTATACAATGACCAAAAGTGTAGTATATTCCACGAGATTTAGCCATCTTCATTACATTCGTGGGCTCAAGAGCCGCGTCGATTCGAAGTGTACAAGACAAGAGCAGAAAGGGACGCCGAGAGGAACACCCAGACTCATGGAAATGCTCCCGCGTCAGTCTTTGCTTACAGGTCTACTTTTCAACTTGCAATTTCTTCGGATTATCTCCGATTAACAGAATGACGTCATATTAAATTATTTGATGACTTCCGGTCGTATACTGTTTTTCGCAGAAGCCGTTTTTCATCATCCAATTTTATTTCTCTCCATTTTATTTCAGTTTGAGTCTTCACCCTTGGTTTTGAAATTTGTGGTTATATTTTACATTGCATGTTTCAGTAGTCAGTATTTCCTCACTATAACACAACCATTGCATTCTCCAGTGTCTGATTTCTGTATAGATAGGTGAAACTTTGCAAGCGTCCCTCTCGATAAGTATCACGAAAAGCTGGGTCTCTTCCGAATTTTGTATAACATCACTCAATTTTCGGCTTATTAAGGCAAAAGAGACTGTTCCCTCCCGTTTTTCGGATATGGTCCAACCGAAAACCTTTCAACAGAGAGGGAATTAAAGACTATCTGCTTCTCATTCCTGGAGTGTGCTGACCTGGCTTAAACTCGTGAACTGAATGAGGATGACTTGCAGATCGTCTCCATCCTCTTACCGTACGTCGTACTACACGGACTCTCGACCCTACTCTGCAGCCTCCACTCATTTCACTTCCACCTACCATCGACCGAAGAGCACCTACGACGAGAGTTCCCTGACCGCAGCCGCCTCCAGCTACACTCCCCTCCATCGACCGAGCAGTCTCTACCATGAACGCTCCAGTTAGATCTCTCTCTCTCTCTTTCTCCTTTCTCTCTCTCTCTCTCTCTCTCTCTCTCTCTTGCAGCAACACCTGGAATGGGTGATGTTCCGCTGTCCCTGGCGGGAGATCAGATCTCAGTGGGGGTGACTGAGCTGCCTCCCGTGACGAGTATTCCTCGCTATGGCAGACCCGTGACAAGAAGGACCGTCTCTGCTCTCAGCGAGAGTGAGAGGAATGTCAGTGAATGTGTTCATCTCTTTCCTCATCACTCTTATCTTACTTTCTTCAGTCATATCTTCGAAGTCGTTCGATGGACCGCAAAGCGATGGAACTGGCAGATGAATACAACAGTGAGTGATAGTTCTTTGAATGGGAACAACTCCACGTCTTCCCTTGCAGCCGGTCGCCACTCTCGCCTCGCCACTCCAGAATCAACGAACCCTCCTTCCCTCCCTCTCACCGAGTACACTTATGTCCACTATCATGACACGGCCATGAATGGAAGAGCCAGCCAGGCACGAGGGGACGACAAGCCAAGGGGCATTCTCAAGAACAAGCAGGTTTTTTCTCTTTCCATTCTCTTTCTCTCTCTGGCTCTATCTTTTTGCCTCTCTCAGTGTCATTCTCCCTATCTTTCTCTTGTTCTCTCTCTTTCTTTCTTTCTTTCTTTCTTTCTTTCTTTCTTTCTTTCTTTCTTTCTTTCTTTCTTTCTTTCTTTATTTCATTTTTTCTTTCCTTCTTTCTTCTCTCTCTCTCTCTCTCTCTCTCTCTCTGTTGTTTCTCACTTCAGAGTGCAGAAATGGAGCCTCGTGCTTCTGTTGGACACGAAGGAACGAGCGGTGGGCCGGTCAAGTCTGTGATCGACCGATTGAAAAGGTTTTTTCTACATTGAAACTGTATTCGGATTTCATCGTTTTTTTTCTTTTTGCTTCGTGTGTATCTTGAACTCCCGTTACCTTCACGTAGGCATTTATCCCTGGAGAAGTCTCCCCCGACATCTCCCTCGTCTAGCAGCCGGGCCCCGTCCGTCTCTTCGCAAAGACCTTATGTGGCCCCGACTCGTCTGCAGGTTGCTGCCGGAGGATATGAAGATGGTTAGTAACGAGCGAGAGAGGGGTGAAACAAAATGAAAATCTTTTGTACATGGAAGGATAAGCTGCTCAGACTGGCCATGAGAATTTCAGCATCGCAGAAGCTAAAACGGCCATCTGCTGTTCCATTTAACCGAAGACGGACGAGTGAACTCCGTCTGGGGGCAGACGGCAGCATCATCACTAATGGATACGACTCTTCTAATCAGTACAGGTTACACATTTTCTTTCTTATTCCTCTCTCTCTTTCGCTCTCTCTCTCCCCCTCTCTCTCTCACTCTCTTTCTCTCCCTCCCTCTTTCTGTCCCTCTTTATCTCCCTCTTTATCTCTCCCTCTTTCTCTCTCTCTCTCTCTCTCTCTCTCTCTCTCGCTCTCTTTCTCTCTCCTTCCCTTTCTCTCTTTCTCTCCATTTCTCTTTCTCTCCATTTCTCTTTCTCTTTCCTCTCTCTCTCTCTCTCTCTCTCTCTCTCTCTCTCTTTCTCTCTCTCTCTCTCCATCTCTCTCTCTCTCTCTCTCTTTCTCTCTCTCTCTTTCTCTCTCTCTCTTTCTCTCTCTCTCTCTCTCTCTCTCTCTCTCTCTCTCTCCCTCTTTCTCTCTCTCTCGCCCACTCAGGTATCACGATGACACGAGCGGGTCTTCTTTGTTGTCTGCTTCCTCTCCCCGTCGCGGGGTAGATCCCCTTGCCCCGATCGACAAGATCAAGAATTTATTCACGAGAGGGGGCAAGGATGCACGTGCTTCCAGCCATAGCGGAGACGCCAATGGTACTTCGACGAGGTTTTTCTACTTCTTCTTTCTCTCTATCTGTCTGCCCTCTCTCTTTCTCTCTCTTTCTCTCTCTCTCTCTCTCTCTCTCTCTCTCTCTTTCTACAGACTGGGAACGGCCTACACTGCGAGTGGCACAGCGTACCCCATGACCAATGTCGCAAGCAGTGCTGCAGGAGGCTACCGTAAATTCACTGGTTGTATTTCCTCCCATAATAGAATGGTTAGAATACGAGGAATGGTTGAGGTGCAGCGGGTTCGTCTCCGACATCCTCCCATCTCAGCAGATACAGCGGCTACTCTGCTGGAGGGGGCGGATCCGCCAGTACTGGCAGATACTTGTATGACGACCACATCCACCACTAATCCCGTCTCTTCTTCCCTGCTTTTACTCGTTCTTAGAATGCTTCTCAATTAGATATTTCCTCCAATGTTATCATGGTCGTTAGTACACTCTCGCACAGTTTCCATCGCACTCTACCCTTATATCTTTTATGTTATGTGTACAAATTATTTCTTCTCAGAAAGATGTTAATCTCTAGCTGTTCTCGTGCCATTACCAAACAATCAGTGCTACTTCTAGTCTGCTCAGTTCTGCCATTCAGTGTGCTTCTTCTTAAAATATCGCTTCATTTCCCACTTCGGAAGATAAAACTTATTTGAAAATAAGGAATTAATCTAAATCGTTTTAGGAATACCTGAATAGGGTCGCCTCGTTCCGGGGTTTGCTCAAGAAAACCAAGAATCTATTTGCTCCTTTTTCTTTCAAATGCTCATGAATAGATTGCTTTATGTGACCCACCAAGAATAAATTGTTTGCGTAGTCAAGGATTTTTCTCTGTTATACTATTAAGATAAAAATCTTTCAGTCCAGGCAATCTACATATACATTGCGCACAAAGAAATCAGCATCATTTGTTATCTAGTGTGGTGTAAGTCGCTTGCGTGAAGAGGGATTGGTCGTCATCTGGTGCAGTTAACAAATTGTCAAACCTACTTGGACTCGCCTCACTGGATTTAAAGAAAATTAGATTGGTCTTAATTTTGCATATTGCTTACTTTAGTTAGTCAGTCTCTTCAGTGATGGCGAGGGAGAGGGAAAGAGCGAGAGGCTGACGTCACGGATGCAAATGCCCGAGCATCTCTGGGTGGCCTGGCCACCCAGAGGCTGTGGCTGTCATTCTCTGCGCATGTTCCCTTCACTGGTTGGTTGCTTCCTCCCTAAGCTCTGCCTTCCTTAATCTCCGATTTGTTTTGCTGACTTTTCTTTATGCTCATCCTAGTAAGACGGTCCTGTCGTTGCTGCCCTTCATGGCCCATATTTTAATGTCGCACTTCATTCGTTCATTGTTGTTGCTGAGGAAGGGTAACGAACGAACTGGCATTGTAGGATTTTGGAATGGCGTCGCAGCATTCGCTTCTCTCTCTGAAGAAGGAGACGAATCTCAAGAACCTCCACACCCTGACGCCGGCCGCGTCCTCGGATGACAGCAATGAACACGTCAAGATTGAGGTGCTGCTTGCATTCCTACCGCTGAAATATGAGGCAGACGGCCGATCGGGAGCTTGTTTTTCAGCCCCAATGGCAAAGTATTCCATTCTGTACAGACCGGCCAGTCCCGAGTTTCAACATTCCACTCTTTCATAGCAGTGGAATGCATTTCTGGCATCTTTTACTCACCTTTAGTTTTGGTCCCTTGCAATGAAGATGGACACGGAGAGAGTTAACGATTTCCACTGCTGACACCTTTCTTGTGCTTGCAGCCTCCGATGGCTTATCGTTCTTCTTCGCCATCGAGTGTAGTGACTGCGGCTGAACTGGACACGTCGACTTCTCCGTCCCCTTTCTTCCCTTCTGTTCTTGCTCAGAAGTCTCCTTCCTTCGGAATGGATGGCTCCTCTCCCCTCGTCTCTCCCACTCAAGAGTACCTCGATGAGCTCATCCACGACAAGAACGAGCTTCGTATGTCTTCCGTCACTGATCGCCATCTCACTCGTCTTCTTGACGCTGGTACTTTTTTTATTAACTGGCTTAATAATGTAAATAAATAAGATTTGCTTTAGAAGTGAAACGCGTGGTGAACGAACTGGTTCAGTCGTACTCGGCAGCAGAGGCCAAGGAGGCCGGAAGCGAGGGACAAGACAACGAGAACCGCCACCGGGTCGCTCTTCAGGAGAAGATATTCGTTCCTGTCGACAAGTATCCCAAGGTGACCGCCCTACCTTTCCACTTGGGGATGATGTCTTCACTACTGGAAAGTTGTAACGATTGATGTCGACTTCAGTACAACTTTGTCGGTCGCATCCTGGGTCCGCGTGGAATGACTGCGAAGCAGTTGGAGGAGGAGACTGGCTGCAAGATCATGGTGCGCGGCCGTGGAAGCTGCCGCTCGGTTTGATTCCTCTTTCTTCTTATTTTTTCTTTTACTTTTCTTGATTCCACGGACTCATGCAAAGGGACTTGAGGGGCTGTATTGCCTGAATTGTAGATTTTTGATAAATGAATTCCATAATGCACGGGCGTAATGCATCTTCTCAGTATTCCGATTGTCTCTCTGCAGGAGCCGCTCCACGTGTTGATCCACTGCGAGGACGTCCCGGAACGAGTGGAGGCGAAGCTGAAGAATGCCGTGGACAAGATCAACTCACTGCTCTCTCCTCCGGTTGGAATGGGAAGTGAGAAGTGGATGAATGGGATGAGTGGATTACAGCCTGAGGGCAAGGACGAACTGAAGAGGAAGCAGCTGATCGAGTTGTCCATTATCAACGGAACCTACCGCCCCACAACCGCCACCAAACACGCCCTTCGTACGTATTCACATTCAGACCCATCTAATTTTCACTCGAAACTTAGTTGCACGTATCATATGCTATACTTGCCCTCTCTCCTCTCTCTCCTCTCTCTCTCTCCCTTTCTCTCCATTTCTCTCTCTCTCTCTCTTTCTCCCTTTCTCTACCTCTCCCTTTCTCTCCATTTCTCTCTTCTCTCCTCTCTCTCCTCTCTCTCTCTCTCTCTCTCTCTCTCTCTCTCTCTCTCTGCAGAATCTCCTCGTCTGTCCTGCACTCATCCCCATCTGGACACCTCATCTTCCCTCTTCGGAATGATGCGTCGTCCCACTCCTCTTCCAATGAACCGTCGATTCATGCCTGGGTTAGGAGATATCACCTGAATGGTTGCTTGCTGGAAGAGTAGTTGTCTTCTGAAGAAGAGCTGATTGTGCTGTAGCCCGGGAGTGAACGAGTGCTCTCCATCCCGCGGTGGTCAAGATGCTTCCGTGGCCGCTGCTTCCGATCTCTTCCAATTCAACAATCTCACCACCGCTGCAATCCTCGCAAGCAATCCCCTTCTCGCTTCCGAATACTACAAGCAGATGCTGTTAGCCGGCAGTTTTCCTTCCCCCCCCCCTGCAACCCTCTCTCTCTCTCTCTCTCTCTCTCTCTCTCTCTCTCTCTCTGCTCTCTTCAGCCTGTCTCTGGGAGACTCGTCTTCTCTGTTCCCTGGTCTGCCCAACACCTCGATTCCTTCCTCGACCGCCGCTCCCGTTGATCTTCTCTCTTCGTTCAACTTCGGGACTCCTCCTTCGTCTTTCGCCAGTCCTTCCAGTTGGACATCTCGTTCTATTTGCTTTGCTTCATGAATCCATGTGGAGTGTTGTTGTTCAGGCTCTCCCTACGGTGGTTTCCCTGGCACTCCGTGCACAATCCCGTCTCCTTCTCATTCGAACCACTTCTCTCTGCTCCCCCCTGCTCATGCTGCCAGCCATCATCAGGGTCAGTCCAGGCATATCCTAGTATTCTTACTCCCCTAGCCTCTCTCTCTCTCTCTCCTACTCTCTCTTTCTCTCTTCTCTCTTCTCTCTCTCTCTTTCTCTGCAGGTGTTATTCCTCCTGCATCTCTGCAGCAATGTCTGGCAGCAGCTGCAATGCTGAACTCGCTTCCCTTCTCTCACGACGGTTCCGGCGACTCCTCGAAGAAGGGCAAGGCTTAATCAGCCATTCCCTTTCCGTTTTATCCCTCTCCCTCCTCCTCTTCCTTCCTTATATCCACCAAGCCTTGTCTTGCTGTGCATTTCTTATTTAACCCTCCGAGATTTATACCCGATTGCCTTAGTCTCCTGTAATATCTTCTTATGTGAATGTCCACTATGGTTTGACTCTCTCATCATTTCTCTAATCTTCACCTCACTCAATGATGTTTTCTTTCTCTCATATACCGAATCTAATGTTTGAATCCTCGTGAAACGAAATCCAATATAGCTGATAGAATGCATGGACCTCACCCCTGTAACATGTTCACTTTAGCAACTATCTCTAACCATTCACTGCGGGTGTTTCGTAATCTCACCAATTTACCTCCTGCTCACATAGAGAGTTATGTTTTAATTGTTGGGTTTTGTTAATGGGTTTGCGTTTGTTCATTGTCTTTCATTGTATGTGTTGTTGCGATAAAAGAAAGAAGGATGACGAGAGCATCTTGTGAGAGACAGGAGAAGAGATTTGTGGGACGGGTTGTTCCAGTTCATTTTGCCATTGCATGTCACATGTTCTATCTCGCGTTCTTCCACTTGGAGAGAGAAAGGAGGAAATGAGTGGATAGTGGACGCGACTTACCTTGGCTGTACTAATGCTTACTTTGGCAGGCCAAGTGCAGATAAGAAGTGGAGACGATTTGGCTTAGCAAATGGTTGGATTGATTGGAGATGAGACAAGGGAGCAGAGAAGAGCCTTCCTTGCCGCCACTGCCATATAAAAGAGGGATACTGACCAGCACACTGTCTTATGTTACCTTACACTCGAAGGGAACTTCCTGATCTCTGATTTTGTCATTTTACCAGATTCTGATATTGATCATACTTTCTTGAGAGGAATGCTTCGAAGCCTTGTGCTTATCTCAGCAGTTGTCTTCTCTGCGACTGCGTTAGTTCTTAACAGTCTCCAGAATTTTTGTTAATTAGCTAGAACTTCGAGCTGGGCAAGAAAAGCGGGTATTTTATAAAACTTGGGAGGGAATGTGTATGTTTCGGTGTTTGTTATTTTGGTACAAGAGGTTTGCTAAATGGTTTAAGAAGTGATTAGAGAAAAAATACAATTTTGCAGACAATACCAGTATATATATCCATCGAATGGCTGGTCGAATGGAGGCTGGAGCAACGGATTGATCTCCTCTGCTGACCTCGCTGGCCTCTCACCGGCCCAGGCAGCCAAGGCCGTCTCTTCAACCAACGCAGTCGCTGCTCAACTTGCTCAGCTTGGTCAGCGAACTCTAGATTCATTTGAAGCGCTTTCTTGTTATTGCCTCGAGCGGAGAGATTCTTTTTCTTTAAAAGAACAAATATGTTTCATGGATTTTTTTACTGAAGAAATTGGCGAATTACTGTAAAAATTATTTTAAAAAATTGTGCAAAAGGACAGAACGTGGAATTAATACTATTGAGGAATTCCGGCGTCTCTGGGCGGGAAGACTCGAATCGCCGTGGTGAACACGCAGAGATTCTCGCCAGCCCCCTTCGGCCTCCCCCTCCGCCCTCTCATCATCCACAAGTCCACGCCTCAGGCTGAGAAGTACGTCGTCATCAATCGGCCCCTCCAGGGACTTCAACTCACTCAAAACGGACAGAAAGTCGATCTTGACAAGCTTTTCCTCTCATGAATTCACTCTGATCTTTCCGATTGTCGTGTTCTTGATCTCACTTATCACTGACGTAATAAAGAAATATATGTAAGTATGGAACAGGTCAAGTGACATCAGAGACTGAATAATCAGACGAAGTGAATATTCACGTCGAGAGGAGGCAAGGGCAGATTTAGTTTTATCGTTTCACTTCTGATCGAATTGGCAAGTTGGAGTTGATTGAAGAAGAATAAGCAAAATCGTTCACTATCAGTGCACACTCGGACAGTCGCATTGAGAATGAAAGGGAAAGCTCTGAAGGATCAAAATGCAGACTACGTATTAATTTTCAGAGCGAAAGATGGAAAGTAATGCGAGACATAAAAGTGAAAGAAAGAGATAGAGAGAGAGATAGAGAGAGATAACGAGATAGAGAGAGAGATAGAGAGAGAGAGAGAGAGTAAGGGCGAGAATAAGAGTGACCAACTTGATAATAATTTTCAGTTTGGTAACTCAAGCAGAAAAGGGCGCGTCCACTACTGGAACAACTGCAATGGAATGAGAAGAGCGAGAGAGTGGGGAAATTCAAGAGGAAATGGGATGAGTTTTGCGGAGAAGAATTTGACCGTGGAACATTTCTAAGAAATCTGGCTGCATAAACGATAGAACAATCAGCCATTGCAGACTCAACCTCTCTTGCTCTTCTCACTCTTCTCTCTGCCTCAGCTCTCGTCAATCCTCTCTCTCACGTCATCCCTACCTACTTTCCTTCCCACTCTCACCGTCTTTCCCTCCCTCTCTTCCATCTCTCATGATCTTTCCCTCGCTCTCTTCTCTCTCTCTCTAGATCACATCCTTCATTCCGTCTCACCTCTCTACATTGTATATAAGCGGGAGAGTAATCGGATGCCAATCACATCATCTCTTAGTTCTTCCACGAAATCGCAGGATGCTACGCCAGCTCTTCCTCGTTGCATTCCTCCTTGCCGCTGTTTCTTGGTAAGTATCACTGATGAAGTTTATGATGTTAGTATGCAATATGTACTTCTCTCAGCCAATTCGTGTACTCTCCGTACTCGTCCCCTTCCTTCTCCGACTTCCCTTAACTTCCTTCCTCGCCTCTCCAGATGGCAGTCGCCCTCTTATCGTACACAAGTCTACGGTTGACACTGACAAGTGGGTGGTCATCCGCCACCCTCAGAACTACAACATCGACCTCAATGGAAAGCACATCGGCTTCTGATGAGCAACTTTTACTTCTTTCGATCTCTGCCTTCCCTCCCTTCCTCCATCCTATGATTTCCCTCCCTTCCTCCATCCCACCCTCTCCCTCTCTTCTTCCTCTCCTCTTCCTCTCTCTCTCTCTCTCTCTCTCCCTCTCTCTTCCTCTCATCCTTCCTCTCTCCCTCTCCCTCTCTTCCTTCCTCTCTCTCTCCTTCTCTTCTCTCTCCTTTGCCAACCAAAACTCATTTTCGTCCTCTCAGCCTTCATCATTCACTTCACCTGAATGTTTTATTTTCCGACGGGTAGCAAACAAATAAATGGAACAATTTAATTAATATACTGTACATACATACATATCACAGCATCGTGAAACTTAACATGTAGTGGGTAGGCCCACTCTAGAAACCCCTGTGCCCACTCATTCCAATATGTAGTTTCATTGTATAGTGTCCCGTTGCAGTTTAGTGGTTGTTTATGATTAAGCCTAGTGTCTTTTAATGTTTCATTATATCACGTAGCACTTGTCATTGTTGGTTGTGCTTGGCATTATCTAGTCAGTGTTGCATTCCTCCCGCATAGAGAGCGGTTGAGTCTGGTTTCCTCCCGCCTAGTCAGCGGTTGAGCGTGTTCGTTGTGATTGTTGCTGTGGTTCAAGAAGATAAACCTCGATAACCCAATCCCTTCCCTCGTCTCCTGCATTCTAAGCGACAGAACTAGAAGCGTGGTGCTTCTACAAACAAATTAGACATTATATGTACAACGGAGAATGAGAGAGAGGCATACTGAACGTGTGAAAGAGGGAGAGAGAAAAAATATAGAGTAGAAAGAGAGAGAGAGAGAGAGAGAGAGAGAGAGAGCGAGAGACAGCGAGAGAGAAAGGGAGAGAGAGAGAGAAAAAGAGAGAATAACATATTCCTCAGCTAACAAAGTTGCTGTCTACATCACTCCTTTCTTGCCTCTCTTCCATCAACGGGCATGATAAAGAAGGTGAGAGAAATAAAGGTATGTAACAGAAGAAAGAGATATGCTTTCTTTACTTGAAAATCGTGTTCCTTTCTCTGCTGAGACAGCCCTTGTCCTCCAATAGGACATGTGCTTTCGAGATACAATGTGCATTTGTTCATATCTTTTATATTTGAATATATACACATGTACACAAATACATTTTTATTTTCCAACGGCTGGTGGGTTTTCCACATTTTGGGGGGAAAACAATCATATGATGGAAGAATACGCATCTGCCAGGCTGAGACTTCCTTGTTCCTTTGATATAACTTGCTGAAGAATGAAGAGACTGTGCAGCGGGAAGATGTACAGATATTTAATTGACAGCTTACACTCCTCCAAGATTCGTTCCGGAGTGCTAGATCACGCTCGACTACGATCATATTTATCTGAAAATTTCCAAGAATTGGATGATGCCCATTGTCAGACAACAAAAGTTTCTGTTTTAATGTATGCAGAGAAGAAGAACGGAAGAAATTGCTGCCTCAGTCCATTGTGCATTGCTTCTCTCCTTTCTTCGTCTGTTCACACAAGGAGACAGTCATGCAGAGAGGGAGAGAGAGAAATGATGAGAGAGAGAAAGTTAGTGAGAAATAGGGTAATTGAGAGATAGAAAGAAAAAAGAAGGAAAGTGTAGAGTGAGATGGAGAAATAACTGCCTGAGGCTTTATCCGTCGTCTGCTGCACCGACCGTAAACTCCCACGTTGCATTCATTGTTCGCTCGGCCCGCTTAGCAGATCAGGAAAGTATAAAGAGAAGGCGAAGGAAAGTATAAAGAGAAGGGGCAGAATCATCCGCCGAGTCTTCTCTCTTCTCTCTTTCTCTGTCAGGATGACAACTCTCTCACTCACTCTCCTCACTCTCCTCTCATTCTCATCAATTATCTTCAAGAAAACGTCTGTGCCGACGGCAAAGTGGTAAGAATTTTTATAAATTGTTCAATTAGTGGTAAGGTTCTTATCCCGTTTTCTCAGCTATAAATGCATACTTACAGTATTTGGATACGGCTGTGAACTGCGATGACACCTACCCGACCGACGCCTGTGCAAAGTATGTGGCCGTCGACCCGAAAAATAATCCAGCCGCGGCAGCTGGAGCCGTGGTCACGACAAGACCCGCGAGCTGCATGACCGAATTAACTTCCGGAGCAGTGAGTGAGAGAGGGGAGAGAGAAGGAGGGAGGTAAAGCGAGAGAGACTGAGAAAGGGAGGGACAGAGTCAAATGAGGGAGAGAAAAGGAGTGACAAGGGTGAGAGGTAGAGGGGGGAGCGGAGTGTGAGAGACAGGGAAGAGAGAAAGGAGAGAGAGGAACATGGTCATCATGTTTAATTTCCAGACTGTGGTCAATAAGGCATTCGTGGATGCCGCAGTAGCTGCATGCCCCAAGACATGCGGTTACTGTTGCATAACTCCTGCTTGGAGCTGCGACGATGCTGCCAGTTAGCATCTTTTTTGTTATTTTCTTGTCTGTCTCTCATTCTTCTCTCTCTCAATTCTCGTTCTCCCTCTCTTCTCTTTTGCTCTCTCTCTCGCTCTCTTTTTTCTCTCTTTCTTTTCTCTCTCGCTCTCTTTTTTCTCTCTTTCTTCTCTCTCTCTCGCTCTATTTTTTCTCTCTTTCTTCTCTCTCTCTCTCTCTCAATTCTCGTTCTCCCTCTCTTCTCTTTTGCTCTCTCTCTCTCTCGCTCTCTTTTTTCTCTCTTTCTTCTCTCTCTCGCTCTCTTTTTTTCTCTCTTTCTTCTCTCTCTCTCTCTCTCGTTCTCTTTTTTTCCCTCTTTCTTCTCTCTCTCTCAATTCTCGTTCTCCCTCTCTTCTCTTTTGCCCTCTCTCTCTCCCTCTCGTTGTCAGTGCCTGCCATTGACTGCACTACGGTGACTCCTGCAATGTGCAAGGACACGAAGTGGCGTCCGATCGTGGCCCGCGACTGCCCCAGCAAGTGCGGATTCTGCACTCTCGGGGGATGCATTGATGCCGCTGCCGAGTGCAAGCCTTCCATGTGCAGGAACATCGATCTCCAGGTCTCTCTCCCTCCCTCTCTCTCTCCCTCCCTCTCTCTCTCTCTCCCTCGCTCTCTCTCTCCCTCTCTCTCTCTCCCTCTCTTTCTCTTTATCTCTCCCTTCCTCTCTCTTTCTCTCTCCCTCCCTCTCTCTCTCAATTTCTCTTTCTCAACAGTAGCACAAAAATGAATTCTCTCTTTCTCTTGAGACTTTCGTCCGTGAGAACTGCCAGCGCACCTGCAACTTCTGCAACGGATCTGGCAGTAAGTTCCCTGTTGATAAATGTGGTTTCTTCTTCCTCTCCCCACCCCTCTCAACTCCTCCCTTCAGATTTCTCTACGATGGTCTCCCCCATTGGCCCCGGCGGCTGCGTCGATCGCCACCCGAAGTATTCTACGAACCCTTTATTGCTCTCACTTAATTACTTTCTCTCACCTCGCTCTCTTTCTCTCATCTCGCTCTCTTTCTCGCAACTGGCTCTCTTTCTCTCATCTCGCTCTTTTTCTCGCAACTAGCTCTCTTTCTCTCATCTCGCTCTCTTTCTCGCAACTGGCTCTCTTTCTCTCATCTCGCTCTTTTTCTCGCAACTAGCTCTCTTTCTCTCATCTCGCTCTCTTTCTCTCACCTCGCTCTCTTTCTCTCATCTCGCTCTCTTTCTCGCAACTGGCTCTCTTTCTCTTATCTCGCTCTTTTTCTCACAACTAGCTCTCTTTCTCTCATCTCGCTCTCTTTCTCGCAACTGGCTCTCTTTCTCTCATCTCGCTCTTTTTCTCGCAACTAGCTCTCTTTCTCTCATCTCGCTCTCTTTCTCGCAACTGGCTCTCTTTCTCTCATCTCGCTCTCTTTCTCGCAACTGGCTCTCTTTCTCTTATCTCGTTTTTTTTCTCGCAACTAGCTCTCTTTCTCTCATCTCGCTCTCTTTCTCGCAACTGGCTCTCTTTCTCTCATCTCGCTCTCTTTCTCGCAACTGGCTCTCTTTCTCTCATCTCGCTCTTTTTCTCGCAACTAGCTCTCTTTCTCTCATCTCGCTCTCTTTCTCGCAACTGGCTCTCTTTCTCTCATCTCGCTCTTTTTCTCGCAACTAGCTCTCTTTCTCTCATCTCGCTCTCTTTCTCTCACCTCGCTCTCTTTCTCTCATCTCGCTCTCTTTCTCGCAACTGGCTCTCTTTCTCTTATCTCGCTCTTTTTCTCGCAACTAGCTCTCTTTCTCTCATCTCGCTCTCTTTCTCGCAACTGGCTCTCTTTCTCTCATCTCGCTCTTTTTCTCGCAACTAGCTCTCTTTCTCTCACCTCGCTCTCTTTCTCGCAACTGGCTATCTTTCTCTCATCTCGCTCTCTTTCTCTCTGTTCTCTCTCACTATCTTTCTCGTTCTCTCCTTTCTCTCACTCTCTGTAAAATTCAGTTGCCTGAACTGGAACCGCAACGGCTTCTGCACAACTCAGACGTACACGACAGACCAGAAGAGACAATTCTGCGCCCGGACCTGCAACTTCTGCTAAGTTCACTTCCGTCTCTCTCCATTTTTCGGATGTCTTCATTTCTGTATTCCATCGAATATTTCGTCATGTTTGTACACAATTGTATATATCGTACCGCAAATAGGACCAATTATTTTCAAAGGGAATTTGGGTAATCGAATATTAACGAGCATTGTAAATTTAAATAGCTTTTGTGTATAAACTTCATTTTCTTACAATTCGGAATCCGGTATAATGAACTTCTGCAATCTTCACAACTGATCAAATTAGAATTCTTTATTATCCGGTGGTCATACGATAGTGCAAGAATTTATTGACATCAGAATGAGCAGCTTAAGTTGTGCGAGAAAGGTAGCTTAAAATAGTTCAAAAAATGCGAGAGAAGATAAAGGAACAGTCAACGATATAAACAATTAAATCAAATCGACCTTAGGCGATTACAATTAAAACTCTCGCTTCAAAAATGAGCAAATAATATAGCGGGTGTTCTTCCAGCACCAGGAAAAAGAGAAGAGTGTCTGAAACCGGAGAGAGCAAGAGACAACAAGTAGCGGGTCTACCATAGCTAAGTTGCTAGAAAGGACTATACACTCTGCCTGTAATCCTGTGACAATCCAGCCAAGAAATAAAGAGACAGATGTGGTGGACAGGGAAAGAGTAAAAGAGAACGGAAAGGGAAAGCAACCTTCACACAATCATATCATTAAAAACAAAAGGCACTGGACAGAATCAAACCGTTTCGCACCAGAGAAATGAGAATAAAGAAGACTTAGAATGCATAACCAGTGAGTGGTTCAACTCCCGTCCGAGAAGACCACCAAGGATTACACATCTAGGGGAATAAACAGAGGAAGAGTTAGTGGTAGAAGGGTCGCTTATCGAAGTGGAAAAGGAAGGAAAGTGGAGAGGAAAGAGATGACAGGAAAGCAAGAGAGAGACACGCGAAGTCGAACAAGTCAATGGAAATGAGGATTGAGAAGATTGCTTATGGAAGACAGATTGAAGCATGGAGAGAGACAGAGAGAGAGAGAGAGAGAGAGAGAGAGAGAGAGACAGAACGCTCAGGATCCAGTGGAGATGTCCCAAGTCTCCATGAAGCATAAGCATACTACTACTCAGTCTCTGACTCTCTCCATCCACGCACTCTCTCGTCCACTCTGGCCTACTCGACCAGAAGGGCCGCGGCGAACTTAGCGATGGCCTTCTTCTCCTTGATCACCTTCACCACGTAAGTCCCCGCATCTGATTCTTCCACAACCTATAAAATTGCCCTATGAATTAATCAAAATGTTCAATCATAATATACAAGGCTTTAAAGAAATAATAGTGACCTTAAAGTCGAGTTTGAACGTGTTGCCGCTCTTGACACTCTTTATCCGGTCGCTCTTCTCCAACTTCTCGGAACCCTTAAACCACTGCACGGTGTACGCGTCAGCCTGAAAGGATGAGATGAGGAGATGGAAGAGGGGAAGAAAGAGATGAAACAAACCGAAGACAGCTCGAGCTGAAGCTTTGAACTGGAGCCGGCAGAGGAAGAGACCGAGGAAGGAAGGCGAGTCACCGGAGGATCAGAGCCATCTCAACATTGAGGGGGTCAGAGATAGATAGAGGGAGATGGAGAGAGAAAGAGAGACAGAGAGAGAGTGAGAGGAGTACGAGAAAGGAGAGCCATCCAACCGATAGCAAGAGAGGCAACTGAAGTGGCGTTTACGATTTGCACTGTGTAGACTCCAGCAGAGTCATCGGTCACATTCGAGATCTCGAGTCGATGGGAGGAACCGGAGGAGGAGATCGAGACGCCGTCAGACGAAGACAACTGTTAATCATAATGACAGTTAATTAATTAATAATTATACAAATAACCGCCTACAATGTTACATCTTGTTTTATTATTAGACATTCAAGATTTGTGTAGATTGCAAATGGACTATGTATGTATGTCCCTAAGGACTGAACAAAATGACCGACCGGTTTGCCGTTCTTCGTCCAGCTGGCAGAGTCTGCACTTCCACTCACTGCGACCTCGAAGACGGCAGATGAACCTGGCAAGTTGAACGTCCTCTCTTTCCAGTTCTCCTTCTTCTTGAACCCGTCTCAGATACCTTGACTTGACACGATTCCATCGAGATGTCGAGTGATGCGAACATCTTCGTGTTCTCCATTGGTCGACACGCTTCCATTCACCCGAGGCACGCTTCCGTTTGAAATAGCACTACTTGAACCACGACGGACAGACAGGGTTGCCTGGAAGGGAGAGAGAGGCAGAGATGGACAGAGAAAGAGAGAAAGGGAAAAGGAGAGACGGAGAGAGTCATACACTGCTAGATTCTTGTCCAGCAGAGTTGCTCGCCCTACAAGTGAACTCCCCGCTGTCACCCTCAGCCGCGTTTGCTATCCTCAGTGACGCGCGTCCCGACGCGAAACTAGAAAGTAGTGCGGTACGATTAAGTTGATGTCCTTGCTGGCACTGTACCTGCTCTGATAGCGAGAGTCGGCTGAGGTGATTCGTTCCCCATTGTGGAGCCACTCGACCAGAGGGGCCGGCTCTCCTGACACCTAAACATCTCAGTCCAATTATGGTGTCTTGGATGGTGTGACCGTAATCCAAGCTGACCCTGCACTCCATCACTGCTTCTTGCCCGTCATCTACTGTCAAATTTCTAAGGGAGGAGTCGAAGGAGGGCGGAGCGTCGTTGCCATACTTCTTTCGAGTGAAGAGGTCGTCTCTCACCTTCAAGTATGTATGGTC
Organism: Allodiplogaster sudhausi; assembly: GCA_945643635.1. Classification (NCBI taxonomy): domain Eukaryota; kingdom Metazoa; phylum Nematoda; class Chromadorea; order Rhabditida; family Diplogasteridae; genus Allodiplogaster; species Allodiplogaster sudhausi. The sequence goes on from CALZFC010000015.1 coordinate 3,016,241, forward strand.
AGTGAGGGAGAGAGAGAGAGAATGAGAGGGTCAGGGAGAAAGAAAAGAGAGAAAGGAAGTAAGAGATAGAGAGAGAGAGAGAAAGGATAGGTTTAGAGAAAGAGAGCGTGGACACCGGAGTGCCATATGGAAAAAGGGAATGTTTAAGAGAGCGACTGAGGCATACCGAAGTGGTTGTGATGCTGGAGGAATACTCCGAAGAACGTTCACGGTAGGATCGACGAGAGCCGATCTCAGTGGATGAATACGACCGTTCAACTTCGCCCACTCTTAGCGAGTCGTACACCTGAGAAGGGAGAAGGTTCGAGAAGGGAATCGGCCACTGCCACTGCACTCACTCTTCTTGTGCGGAAGGAGGAGAGAGGGGCGGCAGTCTCGCCTCCCTTCCCTTGTACTGAGATCACGCAGTCCGTCGATGCCTCAAGTCAACCAATCAATTACTGCAAGAGGGACGAGAACGCACCTCTCCCAAGTCATTGCTGGCCACGCAGGTGTATGTTCCAGCGTCGTCCATTCTCGTGTTGAAGACCTCCAGAGTCGCCACTCCACTCCTGCCAGTCACATTGTTATATGATAGGGAGATAGACAGAGAGAGAGAGAGAGAGAGAGAGAGAGAGAGCGAGAGAGACACTACTACTTCTAAGTAGGAAGTGTAACCTGAAGGTGCACTGCACTCGGTCTGCATCAACTGGCCGGCCGTCCTTGAGCCACTCGACCTTCGGACTCGGAATGCCTTGGAGTGAGCAGATCAGCTTGCATTGGTGGTTCTTCTGGATGAGACGAGGGCGGAGAGGGAAGGAGAAGCGAGGCGGACTCAGCTGTTCTTCCACTTGCACCTGAAGAAGACTTCAAAATAAGAAGGACCGTTGATCGGTGGACTTCAACAAACCTTTGGTGGAGAAAGCGCTCTCTTTGATGGCTCAAGGTGTTCGAATTTAGGTTCCGTTTTTGTTCGAATCACGTTCAAGAAGACAACCTGAGAGAGTGACGTCATTCATGGTCATGATTAAAGTGTGCCACATTTAACTCGTTTCATGGCAAGGGAATGAAGAGAAGGTGAAAAAAGGATAAAGAAAGTTGTACTTCTTCCTTGGAGCCGTAGGAGTTGCTTGCCCTTACAGTGTATTCTCCACGGTCGTCCGCCTTCACTCGGTTGATTGTCAGTGCGTAATCCTGCAACGTTTCAGATATAAAACATATGATAGAGATCTAATAAAAATAGTTGAGATAAACAATACTATAAATATTAAACCTTGTCTGCGTATTTCTTCATGTACTTGACACTCTGCTTCAGTTCACGAGAATCACGATGCCAGGTGACCACGGGCGGAGACGAGGCTGCAGTGAAGGTGTTCACATTCTAAGCCAGACTGGGCCACCCATGGGTCGCCCTCTCGCTCTCTCCCTCTTTCTCTCCCTCTTTCTCTCCATCTTTATCTCAGTCTCTCTCTATCTCACCCTTCTCTCTTTCAATTAGATCGTCATAGCTAACCAATAACACGGCAGGAGAAGTTCGCGCTCTGTCCTTCAGCGCATTCGGTGGAGAAGGGTCGGATTATGAATCTTAAATAGGACAGGGTAATCAGAGGGTGATGCAGAGAAGGAGAAGAGAGGGAGAGAGAGAGAAAGAGAGAGAAAGAGAGAGAGAGAGCGAGAGAGAGAGACCGACCTTGGCTGTGCCTCCGAACGATCGAAGAATGCATCGTGCATGCTGTATTCGGTCGGCCGATGCTTGCGGAGGGAGGAGAAATTTGCGATGCGACCGAGGGAGGGATAGGGCTCCGGCCAGGCATCCTGTAGGAAAGGAGATGACTACACTGGACAGAGGAAAAGAAAGAGAGTCAGAGAGTGAGAGGCAAAGAGATGAAAAGAGAGAGAGAGAGAGCACTGACGTATTTCTTGCGAATGGAGTCTCTGATGGCAGTGTAGCGAGAGCTGGCGATCTCGGAGTCTCCGTCGGTTCTGTCACTGGCCAGCCAAGGGTGATCCAGTGCCTCGTGAATGGAGATTCTCTCGCTGAATCATGCAAAGACATAAGAACTACCATCCTCTTCTAAGGGAAGCTGAAGTAAACCTGGGATCTCGGAGGAGCAGCTTCCTGATGAAGTCCTTTCCTTGTTCGGAAACGGAAGAGAAAGCAGAGTCGTTCATGTTCCAGTCACAAGCCTGCATTTATTTGTGTTCTATGCTGAAGAATGAAAGGAGTGGGTGAAAACCTTGACGTTCTTGAGGGTGTCGTCGTCGTTGTCTCCTCCGAATGGAGTGAGCCCGGAGAGGAGGACATAGGAGAGCACGCCGACACTCCACATGTCAGTGAAGAAGCCGACCGACTTTCCCTCCGCCACTTCGGGGGCCGCGAATTCCGCAGTGCCAGTGGTCACCTGCCAGCGACAAACTGTTCACACAATCAAAGGAAAGGGGAAAACGAATCTGACCTTGACAGATTGCCTGGGGTCGAGATGAGAAGCGAGACCGAAGTCGATGAGTTTGATCTCGTTGCTTCTCTTCGTCGTGAACATGATGTTCTCCGGCTTCAGATCAAGATGCACGTAGTTGTTCTCGTGCATGTGACAGAGAGCAGTGCAGATCTGGATAAAGAAGAGAGAGAGAGAGAAACAGATGAAGAGAAAGAGAAGAGAGAGAGAGAGAGAGAGTTGACTGACTTGTCTGATGTAATGAACAGCGTCAGCCTCGGTCATCTTGCTGGAGTCGTCTGCACACTTCTCGAATAGTTCTCCTCCCGACATGAACTCGTAGACCATGACCATCTCGTCTTCGTCTTCGTATGCGTCGTGGAGATGGATGAGTCCGGGATGGCGGAGAGCGGACATCGTCCCGATCTCCTTCCGCACGGTCTCCTTCAACGTTTCATCACATTATGCAACGAAATGTCAGACGGAATAGAGAATAAGAAAAGACCTTGTCAGCCTCGTGCGGAGTGTTGACGAACTTGGCGGCGAAGGTGTGTCCCGTGGCCTTCTCCACGCAGCGATGGACAACTCCGAAGGCTCCAGAACCGATCTCCTCGTGGATGTCGTATTTGTCGTAGACTGAGTTATGCTTGATATCCACCGGCTGCGGATAGTACTGCTTCCAGATGTCGAATACGTAGCTGAAGAAACACGCATTTGCACTATCTCTTATTCACTCTGTCAACGTACGCATCGTAGTTGTCAGTGGTGACTCCCTTTCCTCGGATGACCTTGCCTTGGTCGTCTACATCCAGATCTCCTCTTCTCCTCTTCTTCGATCCAGGAATGAGAATGGGAGCGGTTGGCTCGCATGGGCGGGAAACGCCGTGCTTATTTTCGGCTGAGATTCTGAACTCGTACGTCGAATTCGAGCGGAGTCCCTAAAGAAGAGAAAGAGAGTGAAGAAAGAAAGAGATTGAGAGAGAGAGGAAAGGATTGACCTCCACGGTGAGATAAGTGTATCTGGAACGAGCGCATTCCGTCCACGAGCCTCCGTTGATGTCTCTTTTCTCGACAATGTACTGAGTCACGAGACTTCCTCCATCCAGTGCCGGTGGTTTCCACGACAGAATCGCCGCGTTCTCCAGCACGTTCTCGACAATCGGGAAGCGTGGCGGCTCTGGCCGGTCGGCCACAGTCATCGTGAGTGAACCCGAGTCTTGTCCCACCGAGTTCTCCACCACCACCCGGTACTGGCCGTAGTCCTCGCGGGTCGCATTCGTGATCTTCAGCACCGCGAACCTGCACAGAAGTTAAAGAAATTCTCCACTATGAACATACATAGATTCTCATTTCAAGAAAGAGACGAACTTGTCATCGGTGGAGATGGAATACTTGGCTCCGTTCTCAATGGCCTCTCCATCCTTAGTCCATCTCGACTTCGCAGCTGGGAATGCCTTGTATGGGATGCGCAGTTCGATCGTCTCTCCCTTCAAAGAAACCATCTTCATTAGTATGAAATGCAAGGGAATGAAACGAGAAAAGAAACGGAAGAACCTTCTGGGCCTCGACGCCGCCGTGATAACGAGGAGGAATGAAGACGCGTGGCTTGGCTAAATGAGAATACAGAATAGCAGAGAGAGAAATGTGAGAGATGGAGAGGGTGTCAGAGACACGGAGAGAGATAGCGAGAGAGAAGAGGGAGGGAAGAAGTAAAAAAGAAAGAAATAGAGGGAGAGCAGAGAGAGAGAGAGAGAGAGCAGAGAGTGAGACGTACTCTTGATCTGCAGTTGCGCCCGCGTGCTCTTGGTGCCTGCCCGGTTGCTAGCTCTGCACGTGTACTCGTCGATGTCTTCCGTGCCCAAGTCGTTGATGATGAGAACCTATTGAAGAAGAAGATATGAAGATGAATGAGTGGAAGAGAGGAACCTGTGTCTCTCCCTTGTCAAGGATGGTGTACTTGCTGGTGTCCACGAGTTCCTTCGTTCCCTTGAACCACGCAATCTGAAAGAGCAGATGAGTTAGGGAGAGAAAAGGGAAGGCCGATGCATACATCCGGTCGCGGACTTCCGCCGATCTTGCACTCGAGAGTCACGCTGCGGCCAGTCTCAGCCGTCGCATCGGAGAGTGGGGAGATGATTCGAGGAGCGTCGCCCCCTCCCACGCCGTGGAACTCCATCGTGTCACTGCAATCTCTCTTTCTATCACTCCTCTTCTCTCTCTCTCTCTCTTTCTCTCTCTCTCTCTCTCTTTCTCCATCTCCAACACTGACAGTTCGACCGGCTCGCTAAGTCCAGCGTCGTTGGATGCATAGATTTTGAAGTCGTACTTGCGTCCCTCGACGAGATTCGGCACTGTGAAGTTGTGGGATGGCACTGGATTCGTTGTTAGCCTTCAAATGCAATGGTTGGATGATTTGCTGGCACGCCTAACGCAAGCGATGTGACATATGTACATATGTATGTACATAGGTATGACAGATCAGACCTGATCCAGGCTTCCTGGCCAGCTTCTCTCTTCTCGATGATGTATCCTCTGATACGACCTCCACCATCGGTCTGTGGTCGGTTCCACGAGAGGACAACCGAGTCCGGACCCACTTCACTCACCTGCATCACAATGGCTGATAGATCTGATCAAGGGACTAGGAAAACTCTGGTTTTACGTCTTTCGTTGAGTTGACCTCAGGATTAAGGGGCGGACTGGGCGGATCGAATGGAAGGCGAGTGATGATCGAGTTCTCGCCAACCAGCGGAGCGCCCTGCATCATGTTTTCTCTTTCTTTTTCTCTGACTTTTCTTTCTGCTCTCTCTCTCTCTCTCTCCCTCTCGTTCCCTTTCACTCCCAACGCATCCCTCTAACCTGTCCGTTCTCGTTGCAGGCAGAGACGCGGAATTCGTATTCGTGGTTCTCGAAGAGACCCGCCACGATGAAGGAGAGATCGCGTACTGAAATAGGGAAATGAAGGAAAGGAGAAGGGAGGAATGAAGAGACCAGAGGATGCGACGGTGGTCCACTCGTCCTTCATGACATCCCTCTTCTCGATGATGTAGCTCGTGATCTTCGATCCTCCGTCATCCACGGGCGGCCGCCAGTTCAGAGACACGTGAGTCAGGCCGATGTTAGAGATGCCAAGAGGACCCTGAGATGGATTGCCCTTTCTCTCTTCTTTCTTTCACTCGATACCTGCGGGGCAGAAGGCAATCCGGTGACATTGAGCCAGAAGCCAGTGGAGGCTTCCCCGCTGTCGTTGCTGACGGTGTACTCGTATCTGCCAGTCTCGGTGTTGTGCAACTCGGGGATGGTGATGAGTACGTGGTCGTCGAAGTCAACGAGGCGAATCGTCGGATGGTCGGGGCTGATCTCTTCCTTGTTCAGAGTGAGCGAGTGAGTGAAGGGCGCCGTTCCGGAGAAGTAGATCTTCAGACGGACCATGTCGCCCTCGGGAAGAATCGTGCTTGGCACGTCCTTCTCGATCACCGGCGGCGCTGCAAGAATCCTCGGTTATTCATTTCTTCTTCGTATTCAGATGCCTCAGGCAACCAGCAAATGAAGTAACAAAGATGCCTTGCACGATGAGTCTGGCGGTGGCGGTGTCGGTGCCGTAGGGGTTAACCAGCTGAACAGTGTACTCCCCGGCGTCGATGTCCCAGACCTCCTTGATGGTGAACTTGTAGATGCCGTCGTGCTCCTCGAAGCGGTACCGAGAACTCTCCGGCAGCTCGCGGCCATTTCGTAGCCATCTCAATAACATTAATAACTACTTCATATATTATGCAAGAGAAAGAGAGCACCGCGCAGTTGGAGTTGGCCTGCCCACTCCCTCGCAAGTGAAGATGGCGCGGCGGTTGTAAGGCTGAGCAGTATCCGACGGCTTCACTACGATTTGAGGACGAGAGCCTCCCGCTTCCTTCAATGCAAAGAGTGAAGACTAGTTTGAGAGAGATTGACGGAGAGAGAGAGACAAAGAGAAGGGAGAGAGAAGAGAAATGGAATGGAAAAGATGCCTGGATCTTGATCGGAGCAGTCGGCAGGGATGGCAGACCACGGCCATACTTGTTCTCCGCCACCATTCGGAATTCGTAATCGTGGAATTCCTTCATCATGTATTTCATGAGAATTACCTTATTTATCAAATAGAAAGAAAATAAATTGATACAACTAAGAACAAGCAGTGTACTCTGAGGTTCGGAACGGTGTACTCCGGGTTGATGATATTGTAGTCAGAGACAGTCAGCCATTGGTTCGAGCCGTACTCTCGTTGCTCCACATAGTAGCCAGTGATCTTGAAGAATTGTACATTTTTTATCGTGCTTTAGCGTTCTACGTCTTATCTCTCCTAATCGTTACCTTGGATCCTCCATCGTCGAGAGGGGCATGCCATGTGAGAGTGACGTGGTTCCTTCCAATGGAGACAGCCGACGCCTGCGAGGGTGGACCGGGCGGGCCGTACAGGGGCTTCAGTTGCACTCTGGACAAACATTTTTATACGAAATAATGCCTAGTATGAATTAATATATCATTCCATATGCCTAATATGCAAGTGTAAACATATGCGATTTTATCTAAAATCAGCAAAACTAAGGTTCCGCCGAGATTCGAACTCGGGTTACTGGATTCAAAGTCCAGGGTGTTAACCGCTACACTACGGAACCGCACGGCCAAGCTTTCGCTCAGTCAATTGTCAAGAGAGGTCAGACTAGATTTTTTCCCATCATGTTGCAGATAGAAATAGAAGAAGCTAGCTGACTTGTTGGATGCCTGCGATGCTCTGCCATAGCCAGCGGCGTTCTTCGCAATCACACGGAATTCATACTCGCCACAGTCATGGAGGCCAGTCACCTGGAGAGAGCGAGAGATAGAGAGAAACAGAGAACGACAGAGAGAGAGAGAGCGAGATAGAGAAAGAGAAATAGAGAGGGAGGGAGAGAGCGAGAGTGAGAGGGAAAGAGAGAAAGAGATAGAGGGAGGGGGCGAATGAGAGAGAGAGAAAGAGAGGGATAGAGCGAGTAACAATAGCTATAGCAGAGAAGGCGTGAAGTACAAGAGAGAGATCACAAGACTTCATACCATTGCTGAACACTTACAATTAGATTGAGATGAATGTGAGAGTGCAAACCTTGAAGTCGTTGCCGCTGACCGGAGAAGTGTTGGCTGTGACCCACTAAAAAGAATAATTTAATTTTTTTGTTATCACGAAGTGCCCTTTGGCAGCCAGTAAATATCCGCACCTTTGTAGAATTACCCTCGCGGTACTGAATGTTGTATCCAATGATCTTGGAACCACCATCGGACGCAGGCGGATCCCATTCGATGCGAGCCCATGTCCTGAAAAAGATCTCTCTAGCTCTCTCTCTCTCCCTCTCTCTCCGTCTCCCTCTCTCTCTCTCAGTCCTTATCTCTCTCTCTCTCTTTATCTCGCTCTCTCGCACTCTCTCTCTCGCTCTCTCTCTCTCAACCTGTCAGTCTCTCGAACGGTGGGCGGATCTGGCTGGCCGGGAACAGTGAACTGGTACTTGGCAGTAATGGGATCCCTGCTCTCGAGTGGATCAGAGATGCCGTACTGATTCTCTGCCCGAATGCGGAAGAGATACCTGAGGATAACGAATAGTGACAGTCTCCCTTGTTCCCACTTCGAACCTTTCATTCTCGAACAGATTCGGCACGGTGAAGTTGAGATTGCGCACGAATGACGTCACCTGGAAGGGAAGGAAGTAGAATGAGGAATGCAACGGAATTCATACCTTATCCCATCGGGGAGGCTCGCCACTCTTGAGATGGCACTTCTCCACGATGTAATTCGTGACTGGAGCACCGCCATCCGATCTGAGCAGAGCAGCCAATGGAACCAGCTATTCTCCTTCTGGGTATCAAGCCTACTTTGGTGGATTCCACTTGAGGTTGCAGCAGTCCGGAGTGATGTCCGTGATCTCGAGAGGGCCCTCAGGCGGCGACGGCTTGTCCACCACCTTCAGGCGGATGTCCGCAGAGTCGCGGCCCAGACTGTTCTCCAACTGAAACGAGACTTCATTAAGAGAGAAGCAAAAAGGAAGAATGAGAGGTCTACCAATCATGTACAGTTAGGAAAAATAGTAATGAAGAACTGTAAAATATCGGCACCGTGATTCGATAGATGCCCGAATCGGACAGCTCGCACTTCTCGATGTTGAGCTGCGCGAGGTAGTCGTTGCCTTCTAGGAGATGTCGCTTGTCCCTCCCGTCCAGGGAGATCTCCTCCTTCTGCCTGCAAAGAAGACCACTTTCAATTCCAGCTGCTCGAGAAGAGGAAGAACACCCACCAGATGATCTTCGGCAAAGGAGAAGCTGCGTATGGAACGAGAATCTTGGCAGTCTCTCCAGCATACGCAATCACATCCTGACAAGTGAACAGTCCCGATTTTGGATGATAAGAATAAATGAAGAGAGAAAGAGAAAGAGAGAGTGAGAACCCTAGCAAGAAGACCCATGTTGATCTTGGGTGCAGTGGGAGATCGATCGGCTGCGATGGGAACTGAGCTGGCAGACCATTTGCTCTGCCCAGCTGCGTTCACTGCCGACACGCGGAACTCGTATGTCTTCTAAAGAAATAAAAAATTACCAGTTAAAAAAGAAAGGAAAGGGTGAGAGAGAAAAAAGACTAAACGGATAAGATACCTTGGGAGTGAGACCGGTGACTCGGCACTTGGCATCAGGAATAGTGCCAAAGACAGCCTTGGTCCATCCAGAAGGGCTGCCGACTTCACGCTTCTCGAGCACGTATCCCTAAATAAGCTAATTTCGTTGGAGTATCAGAAATAGAATGCGAGTGGAGAGAGAGAGAGAGAGAGAGAGAGAGAGAGAGAGAGAGATTGAGCGAGAGGGAGAGAGTGATTGAGAAGGTGAGCGAGAGAAAGATAGATAGAGAGAGAGAGAGAGAGAGAGAGAGAGAGAGAGAGATAGAGAGGTAAGGAGGGTGAGCGAGAGATGGAGAGAGAGTGAGAGAGTGAGAGTGAGAGAGAGAATATGTACCTGAATAGGGGCTCCTCCATCATGGAGTGGCCTATCCCACGAGAGAACGATGGCTTCTTCACTGGTCTCAAGTGCCTCAGGCGCACCCGGAGCATCCGGAACGTCGAATGGATTCTTTGCAACTTAAATACGCAATATTTAGACTTCAACAATATGTTTACAAACAGAACTAGTGATAATAGTTTTAAAGCACTTAGCTTACCAATAGGATCAACAGTCTGGAGAGGCTCGCCGATTCCGTATTGGTTCTCGGCCGAGACACGGAACTCGTAGGGAGTGTTCGCATCCAGATTACGCACTCGGAAGGACGTGCCGATTGGTTGGCCGACCTGCATGGAAACGCCTTCTTCTTATTAAATAACAAATATCCTAGAAAACGAGAAAAGGAAGTGAAAAAACGATAGGTGAGGCGAACAGTAGACAATAAATCATTTACCTTCACCCATTCACCACCGGGAGCTCGCTTCTCAACGACGTAGTTTGTTACCTGAAAATTATTTAAGATAGAAAATCAGCAAAATGAAAACAATGTAATAAGCGTACATTGTCTCCACCGTTGTCCTTCGGGGGGAGCCAGTGGAGTGTCATGGCCTCCCCGGAGACATCTGAAGCCGTGAGGGGGCCCGTCGGCTTGCCAGGAGCATCCAACACAGTCACGTTCAGTCTACGAGTATACAGCACTTCTTAAATTTATACGGCAGAGGAAAAGGAAAAGGTACTTACTTGGCGGTGTCCTTGCCGAATCTGTTGGAGACGTTGATCTTGTAGGGGCCGGCATCGCTGCGCTTTGAGTTCTTCGTGGTGATAATGATCTCGGATGGCGTGACCTGCAACCCCGTCTGATGATTTCCTTGCTCCCACTGAATCTCCTGCCAACCTCGAAAGTGGTTCTTTCATCTTCGAAGACTTCCTTCGTAGCGTTGAAGAGATCAACAAGTGGCTTCGGGTTTCCGCCAGAGTACGGAATCTTGATTTCGATTGTCTCGCCAGCGCGGACGACAATGTCTTTGAGTCCTGGAATTTCTCTTCCATCAAAGTTGTAAGGGTTTAAAGAATAAAAGAAGAGACCGCTGAGGTCAAGAACGGGCCGGCCGGGCTGCTCTTGGATCACAGTGAGATCCGACGGCTTGGAAGGCTCGCCTTCTCCTGCGCTGTTCACTGCGATCACTCGGAACTCGTACTCGTCCTGCAACCCTTCCCGGTTCATGATCCATAGCAATAAGTAAGTGTCGCACCTTCTCCTTAAGATTCGGGACAGTGAGATTGAGATCCTTGGTTGGCTTGGCATTCACTCGAGTCCAGTCATCGTCGCCTCGTTTCTTCTTCTCCACGATGTATCCGTCGATCGGAGCACCGCCCGTGTTCAGAGGAGGCGTCCACAACACTTCCGCCGAGTTCTTCGTCACCTAAACAATTTGATGAATACTGACAAAGTGATAGACAGATGATAGCGGGGATCGCAAACAATCTTTGACTGCTTCACCTTGCCAATGCGGGGAGCTTCCGGAGCGCCAGGGGGTTCGACGTATGGCCTGCAGGTCACAGGGTCAGTGCCGCCACTGGCAGCGCCCTCTCCAGCTGCATTCACTGCACGCACACGGAATTGATACGTCTCACCTTCGTGGAGGCCTGAACAGAGAGAATGAACATGAGGAGATGAGAGAGAGGAGGAAGCTAATCAAACCTCGAACAGTGCACTCTGTTCCCTTCACGAGGGCCATCTTCACTGGAGCCCAGTCTCCGCCTCCCTTCTTCTCGAATCTCTCAATGACATAGCCGAGGATCGGAGCGCCTCCGTCATCTCTGAATGAAGTAATTGGAAGGGAGCAGATAAGAGAAGCGACCACTCACCGAGGAGGATTCCACTTGAGTGACACTTCATTCGTGTCGTAGCCAGTGACTTCTGGGGTCGACGGCGCGCCAGGCACATCGAATGGATCCCTGAAAACTCAGTATGAATTCTTGACACTTTAGGATCTTCAAAACAAAGCAAGACTGAAAGACTGGAGCTGACCGAATGGTGACTGGAACTCCTTCGAGTGGCTCTCCCAAGCCGACGTTGTTCTCAGCACGAACACGGAAACGGTACTGGGCGCCATTCGTGAGGCCGCGCACAGTTTGAGTGCACGCGAGAGTGACTCCCGGAACCTTCTCCCAGAACTGGCTGCCCTGCTCCTGGTACTCCACTCGGTACCCGATGATCTCCGATCCACCATCCTCTTTTGGCGGCTCCCATGCAAGAGTGGCAGAGCTGAATGTAGATCATGAGAACATCTTCGAATCAATGTCAAATAAATGTATTAAAATAGGAGTGGAAGATACCGCCGAGTGATTTCTGGGTAGGTGAGATTGACGGGAGGCCCAGGCTTGTCGATCACAGTGATCTTGATGTTTGCCTTGGCGTCTCCGTACTCGTTGGATGCACTGATGGTGACCTGAATGGAATGGTCCATTCTATCCTCTCTTCGATGGAGCAGACTTACCGGTCCCTCGTCGCTCTTCCTCGCTGCTTTGATGCTCAGCTTCGTCATACTGGCAGTCGTTTCAATGCCTCAACGAAGATTCCAAACTTACAAAAGATCCAATCTAATTTTGAAAAGTAGATAAAGAAGAAAAGGGAGACTAACCAGGAATAATTGTACCATTTCGCTTCCATTCTACAGTTGGAGTGGGCGAACCAGAGAAAGGAATCACGATCTCGAGAGGATCTCCAGCCTAGGATTAGCAAGTCATGCACAAATGGTAGAATATGAAGAGAAAAGTGCGAACCTTGACACGGAATTCTTTGCCATCGATGCCAAGATCGAAAGCGGGAGGCTCGAACATTGGTTTGGCAGTGATGAGTTGGGATGGATCGGACGGTTTGCCAGGACCGGCCTGGAAGGAGAAAGAGATGCCGAAACTTGATAATCTCTTCTCTTACCTTGTTGACAGCAACAACTCGGTACTCGTACGTGTGATCCTTCTGGACCCGAGTGTCCGAGAACGTTGTTCCTGAATTCAAAGCAAGTAATTAAAATACATGAAAAAATTAAATAAATAATGCTCACCATGGACTGGATTCGTGTTCACTTTGACCCATCTGCCAGTCTTGACGTCCTTTCTCTCAATGTCGTAGTGAGAGATTGGAGATCCTGAGATGGAAGACATTTTTCCCGTTTTGACCTGGTTGCATGTCTTAGTAGATATGTATGTACATACCTCCGTTGTCCTTCGGCGGATCCCAAGCGAGGTCGATGTGGTCAACGTCCGCATCAGTGATCTACATTCACATCCATTGATCTCTAATTGATTGGAGAAGATGTAGATTAATCAACCTTTGGCTGTCCGGGCTTTCCAGGAGTGCCGAATGGATCCTTTGCAAGCACAGTTCCGTCAGTGTTCAGAGGGTCAGATCTAAAATCATACTGTTATAAAGGTTCAGATCTTCCTTACCTTCCTCTTTCCCATCTCAAATCTCACCGTCCGAAGGTGTTCTCAGCCGAGACTCGGAATTCGTATTCGTGTCCTTCCTGGAGCTTTGGCACGGTAATTGATGTTCCGGTGACAAAGGCAGCAACGGGCACCCAACTGTTCGTCTTCGTGTCTCGCTTCTCTACCACGTAGTTGGAGATCTGAGAAAGAAATAGAAACGTTCGTGACATTGGAAAGTCAAAGGACGCAACAACATGACCGAAAATAGAAGGCTCTACCTCTGCCCCGCCGTCATCCTCTGGTGGCTGCCAAGAGAGCACGCAGCTGTCCTTTGTGACATCCGAGACATCGAGAGGTCCGACCGGAGCAGATGGACGGTCTGAACACTTCTCTTTCAATAAGGTTCCAAGAGTCATTTTTAAAAATACGCTACAAAAAATGTACTAAAACTCTCTAGGCGAAAAATGAGATTAAATGAGACAAACCTTGAACGATGACTTCAAAGACACCTTCGTCCTCTCCGATCTCGTTAGACACCTTTAAATTACTCAATTGGAAGAAATTCATTAGTTTTCTTAGCAAAGAACCGCAAAAGGAAATAGCAGAATGCATGCCTTGAGTGTGTAGTTGCCAGATTCGCTTCGCTTAGCAGCTGGGAAGAAGATGCTGGTGACGCCTGAAAGGGAATGGTTAGAAGTGGACGGAGAGAGAGAAAGACTCGCCAGTCTTGCTGTCCACCAGCAGCTCGGGCTGCAGGGACGCGCCCTCTCGGAATGTCCAGGTAGGAGTTGGATCTGGCGCTCCCACGAATTCCACCTGATGCCCATTGTGAACACTAATTTAAATTTAAAAAAAAACCCAACATATCTTGCCTTTTAAACGCTTTTTTTAATTTAAGAAGTCGAAAAATTTGATGTTTGAAAAGGGAAAATAAATAATAGTTCACCTCGAGAGTGTGTGAGAATCCGGCTTTGACTTTGAACTTTCGCTGGGTCGTCATGATCTTTGGCTTCACTGCAATCATCGATGAAAGTAATGCTAGCGATAAGCAATATCAAATAGCAGAAACTATGATGAGAATAGGTAGAAAAGAACGAACGATATCTCGGACGAGTGAGCGTAGAATCGGAGGGATCGGAAGGATCCGAGGGGCCGACTTCGTTGACGGCAATCACGCGGAGCTCGTATTCAACGCCCGGCTTGAGATTCTCAGCCGAGAACGACGTTCCACTTGTCTTCCCAGCCTCCATCCACACCGGGCTGCCCTTCTCCTTCTTCTCGATGATGTACTGCTGGATCTGCAACGGAGACTTTATAGGAAGTGGCCGCAAGAGATATCGAGAGTATCAGGTGGAAGACGAAGGAGAGCGTAGTAAGAAGAGCTCAATTCCGACCGGCAATCCTCCGTTGTTCGCTGGTGGTTTCCAAGTGATGTCAATGCGATCCTTGTCCCAGTCAACTACTTCCGGCTTCTCCACCGCATCCGGCACTTCTGCAAGAAAATTAATGGATCACAAGATAAAATCAAGTGTTGGAAAATTAATTTACGAACCGAATTGGTTCTTGGCAACAATGGCATCATCTCCTTCGAGAGGCTTGGATTCTCCCTGAAAAGAGGCAGATGAAGAGGGCTCATCCTCTGTCAATGAATCAACGTGCCTGGAGGTTGACTGCCTTGACGCGGAACTGGTATTCCTTCCGGGAATCAGCTTGCCCACTTTGGCAGTCGTGTCAGAGAACTGCCCGACCTGAAATAGCAGGAGAATAGTTTCTCTAGTTCTCCCTCTGAGACTCTTCTTCTTTCTCTCTTTGACCTCTTGCCAAGTTCCTCTGCTCGTGTCCATCTTCTCCACCACGTAATGCAGAACATCGGATCCGCCGTTATCAGTGGGAGGCTTCCAGTTCAGAGTGCAGCCTTCCTTGTGAACCTGAAGGAGGCAGAGTCATTCAGGAAGATCTGCAGTGTAATCTAGATGTGTATGGTGAATGAGCATTCATCTTGTAACTTAGGACTGACCTCGTTGATCTTGAGCGGTCCTTCGGGACCGGATGGCACGTCCAGAACTGTGACTGTGCACTGCGCACTGTCCTTGCCGTGCTCGTTCTCCACTGTGATTCGGTACAAACCGGCGTCCGATCTGAAGCAACGTTTGTCAGATGAAAAAGGAAAGAGAAAGGGAGACTAGAGAACAAAGGAAAGAGAAGAGACCTCTGAGCAGCAAAGATGGAGAACTCGGAATGTGTGGGAGAGTTCGTGATGAGTGCCCGTCCATCTTCCTCTTGGGCAACATCGTTCACCTTCCAGGTTGCCTTCGGTGCTGGTTCTCCTTCGAAGGAAACCTTAAACATTTCATATTAATTCTTCATCGAATTATGTTAGATTAATCCCATCACTTGATAAGTGGCTGAAAATAATAAAGAATTGTCTCGAACATCGAGCTTGATGGGTTGTCCAGCGCGGACACGAAGATCAAGGAGACCCGCGAGATTAATCTTCGGAGCCACTTCAAAGATATTTTAATCTAATAAATCTCACCAAAAATTTCATTAAAACTTACTCTTGCGTGGCTTGGCGACGATGTTATCAGTGGGCTTTGAAGGCTTGCCAGGGCCAGCCTGAATTGATCATTTGATGATTACAAGGTACTCGATGATGAAAATGTAAAGAAGGAGAAATAAGAGGAACCTTATTGACAGCCTTGACTCTGAACTGGTAAGTCTCGCCGGGAGTGAGTCCTCCCGCAGTCGCCTTGCACGCATTTCCTTTCACTTCCGCGCACGGAACCCATTCGCCGTACTTGTCCTGGGCATCAAAATCTTCTTCCAGTCATGCAAAAGACGTAAAAAAATAATGACTTTGTCGATTCGAATACTGCCTCTTTTCTTTGAAAATAGCGTTTTAATAAACGTTAATTGAAAATGCAAAAAAAAAATGAAAACCTTCTTCTCGACGATGTAACCATCAATGGGAGCGCCTCCGTCATTGACTGGCGGCTTCCACTCCAGATCCACGTGGTCCTGTCAATTGCAACATTTAAACAGCGTTTCTCTCTAGTCGCTCTCTGACCTTGTCCCAGTCCACGGGGGTGACGTCTGTCGGCTCTCCCGGTTCATCGTAGGGATTCTTGGCGACGAATGCATCGTGCATGGTGAGCGGGACGGACTGGCCTTGCTTGTTAACGGCTTTCACTCGGAACTGAATAATTTCACTTGATGCACTGTAAGAGAGTAATCGTGGCTGACCTTGTACTCGTGTCCTTCTCCGAGCTTGCCAACCTTCAGCGTCGTGTCTGATGTCTCACCGCACTGAGAAAAAAAAACAAAAATAAATTAAATAAAAATAGATGAGGAAAGAAAGGAATAACATCGTTAAGCATGAGAAGGACATAAGGAGTGAGAACGACTGACTGGAACCCAGCGGCCACCATCTTCTTCTTTCTCCACAATGTACGACGTGATTGGAGAGCCTCCATCGTCCTCTGGCGGATTCCAGCTAGAAACGTCAGCATTGCATTTCAACAAGAGAAGAACAAGTAGAATAATCTCAATTTTCTCTCTTTCTCCCTCTCTTACTCTCCCCCCCCTTCTCATTCTTACTGGAGCAGACAGCCCTCCTTGGTGATATCAGTCGCCTTCAAAGGCCCAGCTGGAGCATCCGGTACGTCTAAAATAAGCAAGCGAAATAAAGAACTGAGCAAGATGAGAAAGTAGACGCTAACCGAGCACATTAACATCGACTTCGTGTTCGTCCTTGCCGGAGTAGTTGGTTGCAACAATCTTGTACATTCCCGAGTCGACGCGACCAGAATCCTTCGTTGCCAACTTCGTGTTGTTATCCGTCGAGTTGTCAATCTT
The DNA here is from genome assembly GCA_945643635.1 of Allodiplogaster sudhausi. Classification (NCBI taxonomy): domain Eukaryota; kingdom Metazoa; phylum Nematoda; class Chromadorea; order Rhabditida; family Diplogasteridae; genus Allodiplogaster; species Allodiplogaster sudhausi. Next base: position 3,032,929 of record CALZFC010000015.1, read on the forward strand.
CGTTCGATCGGAAGAGAAGAGCGGAGAGCCATTCAGGAACCATTCCACCTGAAGACAAACGACATGAATGAGGAGGACTTCCATTCTTTGTCTCCTTCAAACCTTTGGATTCGGCTCTCCTTCAATGTTGACGTCGAAGTTGATTGTCTGGCCGGCTCGGACACGAACGTTCGTGAACATTGCTCGGTCTATCTTTGGAGGAACTGAAACGACTCTCCCCGTGCTTATTGCAATGCAAAACAGTCAAATTCTTCAGCCTGCAAAACTAACGATGCCGAGGCTTCGCGACGAGAGTGCGGCTCGGGTCAGAGGGAGACGACTGGCCAGCCTAGACAGCATTTCCCTTTTCTTACCAGATCACAAATATCACCTCGCCATTCACCAACCTTGTTGATTGCCTTGATACGGAACTGATAAGTCTGCCCCGCCTTCAGGCCGTCGACAGTCGCCGTCGTCTGATCTGCCGGAACCTGAAAAGAGTTATAGGTGAGAACAGAGAGAGAGGAGAGAGCAAGAGAAGAGAGATATAGATAGAGAAAGGGATAGAGAGACAAAGAGAAAAGGAAAGAGGAATAACCTGTGGCCCAGCCACCCATTCTCCGTGCGGTCCAGTCTTCACTTCCACCAGATACGCCTCAACCGGCGCTCCTCCGTCATCCTTGGGTGGTGTCCACTTCAGGTCGGCGTGGTCCTAGAATATATCAGTTTTAAAAAGTGACCAAGAAGTGCCAGCAGAAATGTAAATAGATGTCAAGCCTTATCGACCTTATCCCAGTCGACAATCTCAGGCGTTCCTGGCTTGTCGGCAGTGTCGAAGGGATCCTTCGCGATGATGGAAGTCTTCGCCTCGAGAGGATCCGACTCGCCGTACCGGTTGACAGCCTATGCAAAAATAGATCAATAGAAAAGGTTTTTTTATTTTATGAATATAAACATATGTAAGTGAATGAGGCTAATTGAATGACCTTGACGCGGAACTTGTACTCGTGTCCGGGAGTCAAGTCGTCCACCTGAAGATGTAATAATTGTGCTTAGCTGCGCGTTCTCTGAGATTCTCCCACCTTGAAGTGAGTGTTCGGAGACTCTCCACACGCTGTCCATCTTCCAGTGAGCGCGTCCTGCTTCTCCACCACGTAGTGCGAGATCTAAGGAACATCATTATCTTTCCTCTTCGTTTTTCTTTTTCATAGTCTAGATCAGAAAGAAAATGAGATATTGACATCAGCTCCTCCGTCTTCGGAAGGCGCCTTCCACGCCAGTTCGCAGCCATCCTTCGTGACGTTCGAGATGTCGAGTGGCCCACCGGGAGTGGTCGGGTGGTCCAGGACGGTAACCTTCAAGAGTTATCAGCATTTCCGTGTACTCCTATCATGTTTCATCTCTTCAAATTCCAAGCGGCGATTATTGTTACAATAAATGAAATTAATACGTACCTTGACTTCAGCAGTGTCAGTGCCATTGCAGTTCTGGGCCTTTATGATGTAGGTGCCAGTGTCATCTCGGAGGGCTCGTTTCACAACAAACTGAAAGATATCAACTTCCAGGTAGAAGGGAAGATGGTGGAGATCATGTCATGTCTCACCTTGGTGCGGTAGTCCTCGTTCTGAATCTTCATGCGGTCATCGTTCTCGAGGGGCGTTCCACCGAAGGACCACGTGATCTCTGGAGGCGGTTCACCCGACACGGGGATGTTCAGCGAGAACTCTTGGCCAGCTCGCACCTCAAACAAATTTATTAATCATCAAGCACTGTCGTTATAATTGTTTTCGACAGTTATTAACGGAAATCCACCGCATCTTCCGCTCCCTTTTTAACTAAAAGAGTTGAAAAATACTTTTAAAGTTGAACCTTGATCTCTTGAATTGCAGATCGATCGATCTGAGGCGGAAGATTGCGCGCTTTGGTGATGACCGTGTTGGAGCCATCTGAAGGGTCTCCGACGCCGGCCTTGTTCTTGGCTCGGACTCGGAATTGGTATTCCTCACCCTCCTAAAGAGATGTAGATTGATGAGAGTGAATCGGACAAAGAAGGTGTTCACTTTGAGGTTGTCGATGGTTGCCGTCAGCTGGTCCGCTGGCACCTTCTTGCACTCGGTCCACAACGGAGAGAACTTATCCTGCAAACGAAACAAATCCCCACTGAGTTCCTCGTCATCTCGCAGACGCACCTTAATCTCGATGATGTACTCTTCGATCGGCGCCCCTCCGTCATTGACTGGCGGCGTCCATTTAATATCCACGTGGTCCTATAAGAATTACCACACATGAGTTTCAGTAAATACAATGCTCTGCACGCAATGTATAAATAAACAGGGAGTGAATTCTGAGGATGAGTGAATGGAGCGCGTGCCTTGTCCCAGTCGACAATATCTGGTGCGCCGGTCTTGCCGGGCTTATCGAAGGGATCCTTTGCGAGAGTGGCTCCAAAGGTCTCGAGGGGAGCCGATTCACCTTCGGCGTTCACTGCAGCGACGCGGAACTGAAACTAGTAGCTTGCCATTTTGAGATCTATCAAATGACTATTCTAACAGGATCTAATACCACCTAGTTTAATATAAAGTGCCCTTGCCTTGTATTCGTGACCGGGAATTAGACCGTCAACAACTGCCGTTGTCTGATCTCCTGCTACCTGAAGCAAGGAAAGCAGTTTTTTTTAATGTTTTTATATTCCTTCATGAACCGACAGTAGCTGAAAGAAAAAGAAAAGTGACCTTGGCAGCTGGAACCCATCGTCCGGTGGCAACGTCAAGCTTCTCGATGACGTAGTTGTCAATGGGAATGCCTCCATCGTCTTCTGGAGCTCTGCAACATTGCAAGCCGTTTAATATACAATCGTTCATTGCATTGGTTAGATTATAGACCACCATATAATACTTAGCAAAAAGACTGTAGAAGAGTGAAAAGCAAAGAGAGAAAAGGAAACCTCCAGTCGAGAGTGCAGTGGTCTGCGAAGACATCAAGGACATCCAGCGGGCCAAGAGGCGGAGTCGGTTTGTCTGAATGGCTCTTGTCCCCTTCTATCCTCTCATAACCAATTACTTACCGATAACAGTGATCTTGACGGAAGCTTCGTCTTCTCCGTTACAGTTGACAGCCTTGACGGTGTAGATGCCACTGTCGCCTCGTTCAGTTTGACGAATCTTGACAATTACCGATATGTAAGTCATTTCATGCTTGAAGAAATCGATTTGGTGGATATCTGAAAAAGCGGCACCTGAATCTTGGAGAGATAGTCTGGGTTGTCGAGTTTGACGCGAGCGCCATGGCGGATCTCCGCGCCGTGCGGATAGAACCAGGAGACTTCCGGGACTGGCTCGCCTTCCACTGGCACCTGCAACCACCATCCACTGGTTACACTTGTCACTCACTTCAAACGAGAACCTCGAAGTTGATCATCTGGCCAGCCTTGATCGTCATGTTCACGAGAGGCTTGCGGTCAATGCGCGGGGCCACTAAAATGGCAGAATGATTCTCCAATACACTTAGTCAGAAAAACGAACAATTTCTTGGCTTAGCGATGATAGGCCTCGAGGCATCGGAAGGATCGGAGGCGCCGCCCTTGTTGACAGCGACTACTCGGAACTCGTACTCTTCATTCGGAGTCAGATCGGGAATCGTCGCCGTAGTTTGGCCACAGGGCACGGTCACGGCCGGCTCCCATCTTCAAGCAGAGCTCATTACAAGACATCCAACAAGAGCTGCTAAGCTTGAGAGAATGATCTCACCGTCCGTATTTCGACCGTTTCTCGATCTGGTACTCAGTGATCGGGGCACCGCCGTCAGTGAGAGGCGGATCCCACTGCAAAGGGGCAGAGTTGGAGCCAGCAAGGATTTGACATTGAAGGAAACCTTAATGTCCACATGGTCGCTGTCCCAGTCGGTGGGCTCAGGCTTTCCTGGTTTGCCCGGCCGGTCGAATGGATTCTTGGCAAGGACGTCTGAGTCGTTCTCGAGGGGCTCCGAAGCTCCTTCACTGTTCACGGCTTTCACACGGAACTTGTAGTGGTCACCCTGAGAGAAGGTAGGCATGTTCCAGGAATTTACATATGTATGTACATATGTATGTAAAAATAAGACTGAAACGTATGTATGTATGTACATACATACATAGATGTTCAAGTTTTCCATTCAGTGACTGATTTTACCAACTGTTTGATCAATAAGTTTCATTCTGAAATGTTTTATTATCATTCTTTAATTCGAAATGATTTGGCGCTAGATGTTCAACGTTAAATAAATGTAAAATGTATGATTCGCTTTCCGTATAAAAGTAAAAGTTGCCTTATTGAGAGTGTCGACAGTGAAGTTGGTGTCTGCCGTCCGTCCACAAGGAACCCAGATCCCGTCCTTCGTGCTCATCTTCTCGATCTCAAAGAGGAACTCCATAAGACTCCTCCTCTCGATCTATTTGGCTGCAGCTGAGTAAGATGTCGAATGAATGCAATGAATAACCTCGTAGTGGTCGATGGGTTCTCCTCCATCGTCATCGGGTGGCTTCCATCCCAGCGTCGCTCTGTCCTCGAAGACATCGCTGATATCCATCGGACCCTTCGGCTTCCCTGGCTTGCCTTTCACCTCAAATTCAATAGTCAAATGTTAACATGACGGATGGTGAGTGGATGAGAGACCTTGATTTGAATGGAGACTGAGTCAGTGCCGGAGTCATTGGTGGCAGTGATGGTGTACTTCCCAGACTGCTTCCTGGTTCCCTTTGCTATCGAGAAGTGCGACAGGTATGGTTCATCTGCAGCATAAGAGAGAGGATAGAGATGGTGAGAGAGAGAAAGAGAAAGAGAGAGAGAGAGAGAGAGAGAGAGAGAGAGGAGAGCCTTGCACTGACTTTCAATGGCTGCCTTGCTGGTGCCAATGCTGCCGTCGTTGAATGTCCAAGTGACGTCAGGCGCAGGCTCTCCATCGATGTGCACGTTGAACTTGATCTGCTCTCCCACGCGGGCGACCGTGTCGCTGAGATCTTCGCGGTGGATGTGAGGAGCGACTGGAAACAAACAATGAGGTATTCATAGTCAAAGCAGCTACAACTAAAGAAAACAGACGATGTCTCGGCTTGGCGATGACTTTGTCCGTTGGATCGGAGGGATCTCCAGGTCCGGACTTATTCTTGGCGGTGACTCTGAACTGGTATTCTTCTCCCTTGGTGAGTCCTCCGATGGTTGCCTGAGTGGGCGAGCCAGCTGGCACAACAGCCGCCTCTTCCCAGCGACCATTCTTGTCCTGTGAGCATTGGCCATTACTGATCATTTAAACATCCATTCTGTCCATTCTCTCTCTCTCTTCGTCAATTCCATTCAGCCTCAGTCTTTGCCTCTCTATGCTCTCTCACTCTCTCCACCTTCTTCTCAATGATGTATTCCTCGATAGCTGCTCCTCCATCATCGGCCGGTGGCTTCCACGCGATGTCAACGTGATCCTATCAAGGAAGGCTTAGTAACAAAGGCTCGTGGAATTCGAAATAAAGGTAGCTGATAGAGTGGAGATAATCGTACCGAATCCCAGTCGACGAGGTCCGGCTTGTCGACCTTGCCGGGCTTCTCGAATGGATTCTTCGCGAGAATGGATGTTTCTGTGGTGAGAGGATCCGATTCGCCCTCCTTGTTCACTGCGCGGACTCGGAACTAAAGAAAGGAAATGGAGATCAGTGAGAACAATCGGAGAAAGGGGAAATGGAGTTCAAAGAGAGAGAGAAGCCAACCTTGTACTCATGGCCAGCCTGCAGGTTCGGGATATGAGCCTTCGTCGTCTCACTTCGGCCACAGGGAACCCATCTGGAATGAATCAATCGTGAACAATGGAATGAAAATTAGAAACTGCATCTCCGACCGTCCAGAAGCCATGTCGAACTTCTCGATGTCGTAGTGGTCGATGGGTGCTCCGCCGTCGTCTTCTGGAGCCTATACAACACATCGTATTTGATTACAATGAATTTAACGAACCTCCCAGGAAAGATTGCAGGAATCCTCGAAAACGTCGGAGACTTCGAGCGGGCCCATGGGGGGAGTTGGCTTGCCGAGTACGATGATCTCCGCCTAGACATAGAGAAGATGAGTGGATGTGATGGGGAGAAGAAAGAACTGACGGAGTGGGTGTCCTTGCCACTGGCATTGGTGGCCGTGAGAGAGTAGATGCCCGCGTGCGCGCGAGTCGCAGCCGTCAGCATGAACTTCGTCTTGTAATCTTCGCAGGTTATCTGAATCCGTTCATTTCATTGGTCTTCCAGCTTCTAGGACAACCGAAGCACGCGGATTCATGGAAACGAAAGAAGGAGACAAACCCGAATTTTGGGGTCGTCGACAGGCTTGTCGCCGAACGTCCAGACTTTCTCTGGTGGCGGTTCGCCCTTGACAGGGACGTCCCACTCCACATTCTGGCCAACTTTGATAGTGAACACTTTCATGGACTCCTTGTCGATTGCTGGTCGCACTTAAACAGTACATTTTAGTTTGTATGCACTTGTGGGTTTACATATTACATGTTTCAGTCATGCATGGAGTTGCATTGATAAAAATAAGTGGAAGTTTTGCCTTTTAATTAAAATGCTTGTTTAGCTGGAATAAGACTGACAGTTGCGAGGCTTGGCGATGACCTTTCGACTGGCATCCGAAGGCTCTCCGGGGCCGGCCTTGTTCACTGCCCGCACTCGGAACTGGTACTCTTCTCCCTCCTTCAGACCAAGAATCTCCGCTTCCGTCTTTGCACCGTCAACCTGAGCAAAGGAAGTAGAGAGAGAGGAAGTGAAATAGGAAGAGAGTGATAACCTTTCCGCACTCCTTCCAGTCCCTGTCGTGCTTGCTCTTCTTCTCGATGACGTACTGTGTAATCGGGGCGCCTCCATCACTCGCGGGTGGATCCCAAGAGACCGTCGCACGATCCTGTTCACTATTCAGTTTGCCTATCATGGAATGACTCTAGCCAACCTTGTCCCAGTCGAGGATGTCGATGTTCTCTGGCTTTCCTGGGGCGTCGTAGGGATTCTTGGCGAGAGTGGGCGAGTCCGTGGTGAGTGCATCCGAGGCCCCCTCTTTGTTGACTGCCTTCACTCGGAATTGGTACGTCTGACCCTTCTTCAGGCCATCGATGTGTGCCTGGAATGAGCCATCAGGCTCATCATTTCAACAGGAATGAAAAGGTTCATCAAAGACGTCTCTCAAGTTCCTTTAAATGATAAGTGAAGAGTACCTTGGTGTCCTTGACTTTAGCACACGGCACCCATCGGCCGGTGTCGGTGTCGAGCTTCTCCACTTCGTAGTACTCGATCGGCTCTCCTCCGTCGTCCTCTGCAGGAGACAGCCGGAATGCATAGCAACAACTGATTATATAACCCACCTGGCGGCTTCCACGACAGATTGCAGTTGTCCTCGAAGACATCAGAGACCTCGAGGGGTCCCTGAGGCTTGGTCGGTCTGTCGAGGACTGTCAGATTCGCTTTCTCCGTGTCCTCTCCGTACTGGTTCTTGACATTGAGCTGAATGACAAGAAAGTTGAGAAATCCCTTCTAAGAATGATAATGGATGTTTTACTTTGTATTCGCCGCAGTCGGCGCGGCAAGCAGAAGGAATGCAGAGGATTGTGTTGTCCTGCTTCTTTGTCTGAATCTGCAGAGCTGGACCGTCCTCGAGTGGTTTGTCTTAATTAAATCATTCAATAAATTGTCTAAATTAAATTGTAGAAAAAATAAAGGAAACGTATAATGGATGAATAGATATTCCTGACCTCCCTTGGTCCACTTGACTTCTGGAGCGGGTTCTCCTCCGATCTTCACATCCCATCGGACCGACGCTCCAGCCTTCACAGTCAACGACTTCAATGCGTCGTGCTTCAGCCAAGCAGGCACTGAATTCAACATTTACAAGTAAATATACATATATGTAAATTCGCGAAAACGGATATTAAATAATAAACTGGCATCTCAATAACAATACATATGTATGTACATATGTATGTATATGGTTATACATATGACATTGGCAAAATAAATAAATATGTTAGAGAAAGGCGAATACCGAATTTAGGCTTGGCGACTTGTTTCTCGCTGGGGTCGGAGGGCTGACCGGGGCCGCCCTTGTTCACTGCGCGCACTCGGAACTGATACTCTTCTCCCTCCTTCAGGCCTTTAATCGACGCTTTCGGCTCTGCAACGAGGCATTTAATTACTGATTCCTACATTTTTTCAGCGTGTATACATTTAAATCTTTTATGGAAAGGTGAGATGTAAGATTGAGTGAGAGAGATAGAACATGGGGATAGAGACAAAGAGAAAGAGAGAGATTGAGCAAGACGGAGAATTAGCAAAAGGCAGAAAGAGAGAACCGGTAGACTTGGCGATCTGCTTCCATTCCTTGGTCTTGGGATCCTTGACTTCAATGATGTATCCCTCGATGGGAGCTCCACCATCCTTGAGTGGTGGATCCCACGCGAGATCAATGCGGTCTGCATCGTAATCCGTGACCTCGGGCCGGCCCGGCTTCCCAGGCTCGTCCCAGGGATCCTGGAAGATCATATTACGTCATGATAGCAGTGTTAAAATGCAAAAAAAAACAAATGGCATTGATGTAAATATGAAGGGATACTTCTGAAGAACGAACGAAATGGATACCTTGATGGTGACCATCTGATCTCCTGTGAGTGGCTCAGACTCGCCTTCCTTGTTTACTGCCTTCACGCTGAAATGCAAAGTGAGGACGAATGAGTAGAATAGATCATTGGAAGTCTTTAAAAGTAGTTTAATAAAAATTGTGTAGAAATTCTAACCGGAATTTGTAGTTGCCCTTATTCTTGAGTCCGCTGATCTTGGCTTTAGTCGCTCCATCAGTGCGGCCAACCTGAAAGCATCAATTCACAAGAGTCCTCAAAACAATCCTAAGCATTTCCAGATCTGCGCTGACTTCTACAAATTTGCCCTTGTTGTCCATATCCTGGGCCTCGATGATGTAGCCAGAGATTGGCTCTCCGCCGTCATCTTCTGGCGGATTCCACTCAAGACTCGCTCCATCCGCGCAGATATCCGCGACGTCGAGGGGACCCTGCCATCGGATCTCTCAGTATCTTTTGTCTCTTCCACTTTTCCTGTCTTCTGCCACTCCTCTCATCACAATGAAATGTTCGTGTACCTTGGGTGGCTTCGGTCTGCCCACTACAGTGACCTTCGCGGTACTCTCGCATTCTCCGGATGGATTCTTCAGCTTGATCGTGTAGGGGCCAGAGTCCGTTCGTTCTGCGTTCTCGATCTAGAGCATAGCTTTTTAAATAAAGGTGTTAAAACAAAAATAATAAAAAGAAAATCTTGTCATACTGTAGCGTGCTGTCATACCTACAAAGTAGTCTATGTAAGTAAGAAGGTGCATAGTTGTAGCCCATACCTTCATGATGTGCTTGCCGCGTTCAGTGCTGACTTTGACTCGGTTGCCTTTGAGTGGTTTTCCATCCACAAACCACGAGACCGTCGGGAGGGGTTCTCCGGAGATCGGCACCTCGTATTTGATAGTCTCGCCGACTTTCAGACGGAGATCTTTGATTCCACCGTCCACAAAAGATGGAGCAGCTGAACATCGACAGTTTTAGCCATCTCATGGAAGAAGGCAGATTCAGTTAGTATCAAAGTAAGAGAGGAAGGCGGTGAGGTAAGGAAAATAAAGGAGATGTTACGAGGTTTGAACACAAGAGATGTATTCGTGATGCATTCTAAAGGCGAGCGACAGCGATGAGAATGCAGGGGAAGAAGCAGTGGAAGATGAAAATGACAGAAGGAATGCGAGAGTGTTAAGTGGCTGAGTGAGTGAGCACCTGGCTTGGCTTTAATGAGAATGGGTCTTCCGTGATCGCAAGGGTCGCCTGGCCCGGCCTTGTTGACTGCGCGAACTCGATAGTAGTACTCCTTGCCCTCCACGACCTTCTCATCTACGAGTTGATGGACTGGCGATCCGTCTTGATTTGCTGGCGTACTGCCAACTCTGTGCCAGTCCTTCTCTGACTTCTCTCTCCTCTCCACCACATATTCAGTGATGGGAGACTTGCCGTCGTCATCGGGAGGGTTCCACTGCAGAGTGCAGTGGTCCTTCCCCACGTCCGCCGCTTCCATGTTCTTCGGCTTTCCAGGCGGTTCTGTAAGGATTCTCTCTGCTGTCCAAGCATTCATTACAGTCCACCTCCTTTACATCAATATCTTGCAAATAAAGACACTTGAATCTAAAATTGTTTGGAAAGACAATACTTTTTAAATGCACAATGCTCTGCATAGGGAAGTGAACGATGGACAGAATTGATTATTATTAATGTTAATTTGTATTTTTTTTACTGCGAACGGATCACTTCAACGAAAAGACAAACACAAAATTAAATAAAAAATAAATATGTGTATGTATATAACTACGTATGTACATACATATGTATGAATGTATGTACTATGAATGTATGTATGTATGTACATTCACATGTTTGATAAATAATCTCGGCTCTAGTTGGAAACAAAGGGAGTTAGGAGAACAAAATGACAACATATAGGACTGTTTTGAATCTCGAGCACGAATTCAAGTATATAAATAGTCTGAAATAGTGTTTAACAAATGAGATAGAACCACTTAGGAATTCGTCTTTAAATATTGCATGAAAATTTAGTCGCCAATGAAATTTTTCAGTTTGAAGTGGAACTAACTGTATGGATTCTTGGCGAGGAAGGTCTCTCCAGTGAGAGGATCCGAAGTGCCGCACTCATTTACGGCCTTCACTCGGAACTTGTACTCGCCATTCTCCTTCAGATCTTTCACCTGTTCAAGTAAACAAATTAAGCTTTCCTTTTCATATTCACTCGACAGAAATGGCAGTTATAACTGAATGAGCCGAAGCAGACCTTGAATTCGGTTCCCTTTGTCTCTGCGACCTTGACCCAGTTGCCAGAGCGGCCCTCTTGCATCTCCACGATGTATGCCTTGACAGGCTGAGTGTCGTCTCCCTCTGGCTGTCCCCAAACGAGTTCCGCTCCATCTGCCGTGATGTTCTTCGTCTCCAACGGACCTTTTGGTGGCTGAAGACAGATGTTATTTCAATGGAACTGAAGACAAAGAGATGATCAAAGATCTGGACCTTGGGCTTATCTTTGACGAAGAGTTCGAAGGGCGCGATGACTGAGCCGCCCGAGTTCGCCAGTTCCAGTCCCCATTTGCCAGTGTCAGCAAGCTGAGGATTCTTGAAGACAATCTCAGCAACGTCGCCATTTATCACAACCTGCAAGTAAGGCCATTATCCAGTAACAAACAGCGGAAAAATTATTATTCTGCAGAAATACGAAATTCAATAGATAAACGAGAGCTCGCCTCGACAAGCTTCGCAGTCTCAGGATCAATTGGTTTACCATTGCGGAGTATAGTTGCTTTTGGGTCTCCGCGGCGAGTTCCCTAGAAATAAACGGTTGTAATGGAATTAAGCAAGTGAGCGTATTAGAGAAAAATAGAAAGAAAGAAAAAGAGAAAGAGTGGGAAAGAAAGAAAGAGAGAACCTTGATCTGGAAGGGAACTTTGACAATGGTCGGCTCGCCGGCCTTGCACTCGATCTTCTTTGGCTTCCAGTTCAGGATCGGCCTCTTCTCTGACTCGAGCACAGTGACATTGCACTTGCCAAGCAGACCCGCTTGGTCGAACTCGTAGACGTCAGCCTCAGACATCTCTGAACAAGGCAGGTCATTCTTAACAATCTTCTACTTCAACCACAAGCTACTAGGAAAGGAAAAGGAGTGGAATAGAGTCGGACGAACCGATCTTGCTGATCTTGAGAGAGTGGACGCCGTTTCTGCTCTGCGTCTCGAACTTACCGCCGGGCATTGAAGTGATTTGCTTGCCGTTGCGGAACCAAATTCCAGGAGTCTTCGTATCCTGCAAGGTAAGTTTCTTCTTTCGTTCAACACCAACTCATTGAATAACGAATAAAAAAAGCAGACTTTAGTCTCGCATCGCAGATTCACGTCGTCCTTCTCGATGACCTCCGTATCCTCGAGCTTCACGATGAACTTGTTCAGCGCTCAAACCATACATGTATTTATGACTTTAAAAAAATATATTTTCTCCACTCATCTCCCTGGTTCTCCTTTTCCCTCTCTTCCTCTCTCCCTCTCTTCTTCCCTCCCTCTCTTCTTCTCTTCTTCTCTTCTTCTCACTCCCTCTCTTCCTCTCTCCCTCTCTTCCTCTTTCCCTCTCTTCTTCTCTCCCTCTCTTCTTCTCTTCTTCTCTTCTTCTCACTCCCTCTCTTCCTCTCTCCCTCTCTTCCTCTCTCCCTCTCTTCTTCTCTCCCTCGCTTCTTCTCTTCTTCTCTTCTTCTCACTCCCTCTCTTCCTCTCTCCCTCTCTTCCTCTCTCCCTCTCTTCTTCTCTCCCTCTCTTCTTCTCTCCCTCTCTTCCTCTCTCCCTCTCTTCTTCTCTCCCTCTCTTCCCTCTCTCCCTCTCTTCTTCTCTCCCTCTCTTCTTCTCTTCTTCTCTTCTTCTCTCTCCCTCTCTTCCTCTCTCTCTCTCTTCTTCTCTCCCTCTCTTCTTCTTCTTCTCTTCTCTTCTTCTCTCTCCCTCTCTTCTTCTCTCCCTCTCTTCTTCTCTCCCTCTCTTCTTCTCTTCTTCTCTTCTTCTCACTCCCTCTCTTCCTCTCTCCCTCTCTTCCTCTCTCCCTCTCTTCTTCTCTTCTTCTCTTCTTCTCACTCCCTCTCTTCCTCTCTCCCTCTCTTCCTCTCTCCCTCTCTTCCTCTCTCCCTCTCTTCTTCTCTCCCTCTCTTCTTCTCTTCTTCTCTTCTTCTCTCTCCCTCTCTTCCTCTCTCCCTCTCTTCTTCTCTCCCTCTCTTCTTCTCTTCTTCTCTTCTTCTCACTCCCTCCTGTCCACTTACGTTCAACGATGACTTGTGCGAGAGTCTTGTCGTCTTTGGTGGCACATTTGTACTCTCCGTGGTCTTCAATCTTCGCGGAAGTAATAATCAGTCGCCTTTTCCTTGCGGATTGTTCTTCCTTGTACCTGGAAGAGATTGAATGAAGACATCTCTTTTCTCTCTTCCTCTAACTTGACTCCGTCGATCTTGAGCTTGACTCCGTCATGGAACCACTCGACCTCCGCCTCCTTGTCGTTGACATCGCACTCGAGAGTGGTTGGGTCGTGCTCATTCACTTTCTGCGATTTCAATGGAACGACGAATGTCTGGCGAGGCTCTGTAAATATGAGTATTCTTTACTGTCAAAATAACCGTGTCAATTAAATCAACCAACTTTCTTATTTTCCTCCACTACTTAATAACTAATTGAATGGAAGCCTTGCCTTCGACGTAGACTTGTACTTTGGAGAAGACGTCCTTGTTGATGAAGGCGGTCCAGATGGCCTGGTCATCTTCGATTACCTCTTTGATGGTCAGCGTGCATCGACCGACTGGATCCTTGTCAACAACGTAGCGAGGGTCGTTGCTGAAAATGGTGATCGATATTTCATATTATGAAATTGAACGAGAAATAAGATGAAGAAGAAAGAAACGCACACGTCGATCTCCTTGTTGCCTCGCATCCACACAAGCGGAGCTCGCGGGCTGTTCACCTGAACAAGATCACTCATGCACATGCATATTCCTTTTACCATTTTAAAACTAAACAAGAATTAAATTAAACATTTAAAATAACATGTATACATGATTGAAAATGCAGCGTGTACCTTGCAAGTGAGCACGCCCTGCTTGGTGCGGTAGATTTCTTGCGTGTTCGGCAATGGATTCAGGAAAGAGAACTTCATCGGGGGCTCTGTAATTCCCATGAGAAATATGAAAGAATAGAAAAGAATAAGGTAAAAGGAGAGAAGAAAGAGAAACCGAGGACAGTGAGAATGGCAGTGCACTTGACACCGTTCGCCTCGCAAGTGTACGAGCCGGAATCGTCGACCTGGAAAGACATTCAATGCTGTTCATTCTCATCTGGATAGTCTTGACCGACCTCGGGATTGTTGATTATCAGCTTGCATACATTCTTCTCGATCACAATCTTGTACTTGAGACCTAAACAAACAGGTTTATACTACGAAATGTATGTATGTATGTACATACATATGTATGTATGTATGTATCAGATAATTCCCTGATTGAACTGATTAATAGAATAAACTGCTTACACTTTTTTTAAAGAACAATAGTTGACAGACCTCCGGAGAAGACTTCCTTCTTGTCCTTGTACCATCGAATCTTCGCGTTAGGTCGTGAGTAAGTGCACTGCCACTCGCAGATCTTGTCGACCTGAAAGAAGCACAAGTTATGAGAAGACTGTCGATATCTCATAGGATATGCAGATTAGTTGACTGCTTGGTTGAACCTGTTGCTGCACGGTTTTCTCTGCCAGCGGCTCCACCCACTTCTCCTCCTTCTTGCCAGGGAAGAGACTCTGTCTCCTCTCTGCCTCTGTCATCGGCTTCCCTCCCGGCTTCAGCAATCCTCCCTCGGCTCCGTCAGCTACAGAACCCTTCTTGGAATCTCCTCTACAACATAGAGGCAATGAAGGAGAAAGAGTGGCTATCAGAGAGAGAAAGAGAGAGAGAGAGAGAGAGAGAGAGAGAGAGAGAGAAAGGGTGAGAGAGAGAGAGAAAGGGAGAAAGAGAAAGAGAGAGAGAAATAGAGAGAGAAAGAGAGAGAGAGAGAGAGAGAGAGAGATGCTGCTCGACGAGAAGAACTGCCTAACCGATGCTTCAAGCCGGCTCTGAAGTCAAGAGCATTATCCGAGGTCACCAGCAACTTCACTTCGATGGAATCCGAGCCGTGTGCATTCTCGATTGTCAACGTGTAAGGGCCATCATCCTCAAGAAGGCAGACATCACTATCTCTCTTGCTCTCTCGAGCATCCTTTATCTCTCTCACTGTCTCTTTCTTCCACTCTGATCCACACTCTCTCGTTCTCCTCCCTTTCTAACCTGGCTTCTGCATTTCATGATAGCGAGTGAGATGGTGTTGGTTTCTCCGTCTGTCATGTGCTTGAATCTTCCTCCGTTCATCACCTGCATACATTAACCCACTCAATTCTCTTTTCATTTCTTCAAGTTATTTCAATGATAAAGTAAATGTGTATGCTCTGCATGTAAAAGAGTGAACCTCGCGTAGTCCTTTTGTCCATTTGAATGTAGGCGCCGGGTTTCCTTCGACCTTGCATGGCAAAATTGCGGTTTCGTCTAAATTACAGTTATTATTATTTTTTAAATTAATAACTTTATAAGGAATATAAAAAATGAGAAATGCTAGAGAGCCTAATTTTGATTGTGTTTTTGATCTCGGTATCAAAACATAGCTGAGTACAAGTTTTGCTTATGTTTTTCAAACTCAAACTTCTCTTCCTCCTTTTTTATCTCCCACGCTTTTTCGAAAGAGATAGAGATATTTACAAAGAGTATGCGATCGTAAGAGAAGAGGAAAAGCTTAAGGATGTATCCGGAGAGATCTCAGGAAAATGAGAAAAAAAGATGGAAGGCTACACAATCCCACGCACTCTTCAGACTCGTCAGAGTTTCTCTTTGCTTTCTCAGACCGCCTCTTTGAATGCAAACTAATGCATGCTGATGAACACTTCGGGTTCACTTTGTGAAAGGTGAACACAAGAAAGAAAAAGGAATGATAAAAGCAATGTAAAAATGAAATAGGTTGAAAGAAGTAAAGAAAAACAATAGTGATGTAGTAAACTGACTCTCGACGACTGTGACGTTCTCGGGCACTTCAATGATCTTTGGCTTCATGCCCTTCTGAAACACAGGAATGAAACCCAATTCCATTGACAAGAATGGACTCGTGTTATCTGTCGAAGTTAACTGTAATAGTGAGAGCAGACCTTGGCAGCGGCCTTGAGTGGAGTGGAGACCTTCTCCATAATCTCAGCCACTGACTCGCGGCGCATGTCAATTGACGATCGTCTCTGCAACAACATCCACGTTATCCTTTTCTCATTCTTGTCCAGCAACCCATGCAGATGTTAACTGAGAACACACAGAAAATGTCAGTTTATGAATATCAGAAAATCCATGTTAGGTGACTGGAGAAGGAGAAATGCAGGCGGAAGTAGGATGTCGTCGATTCTGTCATTCCTCTCTCTCTTTCTCTGACCCTCTTCACTTACAACGCTATCTCTTCGCAGTTGCTCTCCTGGCCTGAGACTGCCCCGTCTGTTCTCCACCTCGCCGACTCCGGCGAGAGTGCTCCTCCGCAGAGCGGGATTGCCCCCCTCGGGATCCGCCGTGTCGGGAGCCATCTTGACGACCTTCTTGAGCTTGATGCCGCCGAGCTCGGACTTGGTGCCCTCCTCCTCATCTGCCGTTGGTCTCTTCCCTACTTGTCTGCCCTTCAAGGAAGCTGGCCCTTTCAGTTCCTCCTTCTTCTCCGGAGGTGGCTGAAACACGAATCCACAGGTCCACCAAAGAACTAGAAGCTGTTTTGTTATCTACAAACAACATATCTTTCTTAATTTTAAAGTCACTATGCCTTATATCGTTGCCTTTTTCTAATCAATAGGAACGTATTGACATTAAAAATGGACGTGCTGTTATGAATCTCTTTATTTTTCATTCGGCAAGTCAGGTTATGGAGATTGAGCACTCGGACATGCAATTCTAGCAAACTACACAGGAAAACAAACAGTTTATGACAGAGGGAAGAGTTAGTTGAAAGAAAAGAATTGAAGTTGATTAGTTCATTGTTCTCTTTATTGAATGGTTAGCAGTGCGGACCCTCGGTTGCTCGAGATCTGCAGGGCGAATTGATACTTTCTTCGGTAGAGTCGGAGCTGAGAGCGAGTCCGCGCCATCCGTGGCAGACGGGTGCGGTTGCTGGAAGCAAGGAAACCAAGGAGAGAGAGTAAGAGAAACAGAGATAGAGAACAGTTAGAGAAATAGGATTGGAGAAGAGGAGCAAAGAAACAGACAGGTGGTTATGGAGGATGGAAGAAGGAGAAAGTGATAGAACAGGAGAGAGCATCCAATCAGTCAACAGAATCAGACACATCAACAATGCGCGAATGCTGATACGTGGGATGAAAGGAGAAGAATTGTTCCGGTGCATATGATGCAAATATCAGGAACATGCAGAGACAACCTTCCTCATCTACACCGTAAATCGGCATTTACTGTGGCCCGTGCAAAGAATGCGTCAACGGAAGAGGCAGTTATAGGAAGAAATATTAGCAATACACTGAAATAACAGAGACAGCCCGAATAGGAACAGAAATGTCGCGAAGAACCTTCTTGACAACTTTCTTGAGTTGAGGAATCGTCTCCGGAGTGGAGGACGGGGCAGAGACGGGGGTTGGTTCGCTCTCTTTCGTCTTCTTCTTCAGGAGAGTGGAATGATCAGCCTTCTCCAACTCAGTCTTGGAAGAAGAAGAAGTGGAAGTGGTCGTTGACTCGCTCGCCACTCCATCCTTCACTTCCACCGTCGTCTTCTTCACAGTCGTCGTGGTGTGCACCTTCTTGAGCTTGACACCGAATCCGCCGCCGCTCTCTTCCTCCTTTGGCGCTGGGACGGTGCGCTTCAGGAGGGGTCTCTGCATACAGAAACAGAGAGAGAGAAAGACAGAAAGAAGGACAGAGAAGACAGACAGTCCTGGTAGAGAAGTCTACTTCAGGCCAGCAGACAGGGCACGCAGAGCAGACAGAGAGAGAAGCAGAGAAAGACAGACATGACAGAGGGAGGAGGAACCTGGCCGGGCGCGGCTCCGTCTCCGCTGCTCACCGACGACTTCTTCAGCATACTTCGCGCATTTTGAAACATTCTTAGAGAGGGGAAGAGTCACTGGAGAAGGGCCACGCGGGACGGCTGAGGCCAGGGTCTCCAGTGAACTCGACAGAGGCAAGCGACTCTTGGTCCCTCTCACCTCTCTCTCTCTCTCTCTCTCGTCCACTGATGAGAGGGGAGAAAAATAGTCGTGCCGTCTCCTTCAAAGATATACTTCTTGATGGCGGATCTACGATTCGGACACGACGCGAAACAGAAATCGACGACTGGAGAGGACAGGCGGACAATCGCGGACTTGTTAGTAAACATATTTCTCAAAATCATAAAACATTGAAAGCAAAGCAAGGAGCAAAGGGAGTAGATATGTGCAGATGATTGTGAATGCAGCAGGGCATGCTTCGTATACTTGCAAGGCCAACGAGTGAAATACAAAAGTAAGCGACATGAAAAGGAAGAAGGGGATGAACGAGTTGCAAAGGAACGGCAGATCGTGGCAGGGCAACAATGTCGAGTGGACGGCAAACAATAGGAAGAGAATGTGGCAGACAAGGGATAAGGGGAGGGGGAGGGGCAGGCAATCCATTCCATTATCACCCTTTCAACCCACTTCTCAGCATCCCATCACGGCCTACAATAACAAGGGAAACAAGAAACATAGAGACAAAGAGAGAGAGAGAGAGGGAGAGAGAGAGAGAGAGAGAAATATTCAGAGTTTAACCTCTTCTGTTAGTGCAAAGAGGAGAGGGAACTCTTGGTGGATCATGGAAATCGATTCAGTTATTCACACGAAAGGACGGCATTCAGCACATTCGCAAGTCAAATATTTTGACAAATCTCGAGTACCTCCACCGGTTCTATGCACTTTGTTACAGGAAAAAGAGATTTTAGATTATTTAAAGAGATATAAATGCAGATGAGTAAGTTAAAAAAGACGATGCGAGGAGGAGTAGGAAGGGAAGAGCCGCGAGATAAGACAGAGGGAATGCGCGGGTAAGCTCACTCTCTTTCTTCTTGGAAACTGGAGGAGGGAGAGAGAGAGATAGAAAGACAGGATAGGGAAGAGAGAGGAGATAACTCCTAGTGAAACAGGCAAGGGGATCAAACAAGTAAAGATAGGAAAGTGTGGGGGGAAAACTCAGAAGTTGCTGGCTGTGCGCATCTCACGGAGAAAGAGCAATGGAGGAGGTGGGAGAAGTAAGTGCAGAAAGAGATAGACAGAAATAGAAAGAGAACGAGCGAGTGGCGGAGAATGAGAGAGCGAGTGATAGAGAACATCAGAGAGAAAGAGAGACAGAGAGAGAGAGAAAGGGAGAGAGAGAGAGAGAAAGTAAGGAGACAAATACATGAGTCAAAAATACAAGGCTTACTAATTTAATATTTGTGTATTTCCATGAATCGAACAGCAAAAGAGAGAAGTGAATAAGAATGCGAAAAAAGGAACTTCGGATCGTTTGCGTCCCTTCTGGACGGGCTGGCTGATGGAAGGCAACTCTGAGATGGACTCGGTGATCTCGTCATCCGACTCTGTCATTCCCATCAACTTCCTTCTCTGCTCTTCCGGGATCGTGAGCCCCGATCCTGGGAGCTCATCGAGCACTTGAGACGTCTCCTGAAGAATCTCTTTATCCATCCTATCCATTTGCTGTTTTATCTCAATTTCAGTTATCATCTACCGAAAAGGAATTCTCTTACCTTCGAAGAATGACAAACACTAGATATTACCTTCAAATTCTTAATTTTTTTTGTTAATGATTTCATTCTAAAAAGACATAATTTGTTACATGGATTCTGGACTTAGCTAATCGATTTAGGATCGTGCTTCTTTGAATAGTGTGCGAAGGAAAAGAGATGCCCTGGATTTGTAACGAGAGAAAGGGTGGGAGCAGCAGAGAAGAGTAGAGATAGAGAAGCCATCAGCAGAGGACAGGAGAGATCGGGAAGAAATGGGAGGAGATAGAGAAAAAACAGTAACGGCATCTCTTGCCAGATGAGGGAGGAGACAGACAGCCGCATATAATCTCACATTTTTACTATGTCCCCACTCTCTCTCTCTCTCTCTCTCTCTCTCTCTCTCTTTTCTCTCTCTCTCTCTTTCTCTCTCTCTCTCTCTCTTTCTCTCTCTTTCTCTCTCTCTCTCTCTTTCTCTCTCTCTCTTTCTCTCTCTCTCTTTCTCTCTCTCTCTTTTCTCTCACTTCCTCATACTCTTTCTTTCACAGTCTGTCGTTCACTCCCTTGCTTTCTAACTTATTCCTACAGTTTCCTTCGCTGACAGGCAGATTTTTCTCACTCTCTCCTTTATCTGTTTGCGGCGTAAATGCGATGACTGTTGCCAAGCAAAATGCAGTTCCAGAGAGTACACGCTCGCAGTCATAAAATATATTTCCTTTATTTTTTTAAACATATCTTTGTAACTAATTTATCGAGCATATTTTCCAAATCGTTTCTTTCCCAATCCATAAATTTCATCGTCGTAGTTTTGCATTTTTTTTATTAATGAATCCAGTTTCTGAAGTACATTGTTTTAGTTAATTCTTTGCCGAATGGCTTGAAGATAATGTGATTGGAGATTTGAAAAGATAAGATAAGGAGAGAGGAGGAAGTGAGAGAATGAAAAGAAGCGAGAGATGTAAGAGAAGAAAGGTGTCACGTCTATTGGCAGAAGTCATGCAGGTGCTGTATTGCTCACACACTCTCTTCCTCACACTCTCTCGTCCTCTCCCATTCTCAGTCCCACTCTCTCCTACTCTCTCGCTTTCTCCACTCTCTCCTCCCCTTTCGCTCTCTCCCACTCTCTTCTCCCCTCTCGCTCTCTCCTCTCATCACGCCTACATTAGCCAGTGTAAAGCAGGCAGGAAGACGACGGAGACAGCAACATAAAGAAAATAAAATGAAACAAAAGTAAAAATACGAAACGCTTGGCATAAAATGAAATCCGCTGCACAAAGAACTTCTTGTCTTATTTACGCGTTCTTATTTTTCTTTCCTACCTCTTCCTCTCTGTTTTCTTCTATCTATGTTTCCTCTCTCTCTCTCTCTCTCTCTCTCTCTCTCTCTCTCTCGCTCTCTCCCGCTCGTCTTGTTCCTACTCTTTCTATCTCTCTCTCTCTCGCTCTCTCCCACTAGTCTTGTTCCTACTTTTTTCTATCTCTCTCTCTCTCTCTCTCTCTCTCTCTCTCTTTCATATACACTGAGGCGATGAGAACACTTCTATACACATGTATATATATCGAGAATAAACGGAAAATCGGAAAGAAGAAAATAAAGAAAAGAAAACTTGGCAGAGTTGTGTTAGTAAACTGACGGAATCCGTGATGTTGTCGTGAGTTTCTCGGAGTGCAATGGATGAAGAAGAGTAAGTGCTCCGTAGAGATTGCCGCAGACAGCTGTGATGGCCATCCTGGATACTCCCACCAAGGGATTCGTTAACACTTGATAGATTGGCCTCTTTCTCTTCTCTCTCATTACGCCCCTCTTCCTCTTCTGTCAAGTGCATTCCCGTAGTTCTCCCTCCATGAACTTCTCTCATCTCACTCCTTCGATATCGATAGTCCCCTTGGTGTAGTGATGAAGTGATGACAGTTGACATCGTTCTACTCTCATTCCCTTCCTCATCTTGTCTGAGATTCACTTCAACTCCACCGTTGTCTTCAGATTCCTCTGCTCTCGATTCGTTCCCATCCTTGCCTTGCCCTTCTTTCTCTTTCGTCTTCTCTTCTTCGCCTTCGCTACCTCGTCTACAAATTCTTCTCGCTGCTTTTCCTCCAGTTGCTTTCCATGGAGTTTCATAGTCGAGAATAGTTTTGAGAAAGTTTTCCCTCAACGGGCCCTCGGGCAGCTTTCCAATTACAAATTCATGTATATGAGAACGGCGAGACGAAGAAGAGGCAATGGAAATGTCATCATTATCAGACTCTTCTTCGCTGTCTGCCGTCTCCTTCCACGCTGCACTCTCTCTATCCTCCTTGTCTTCAAGTCGTCGTCTGAGGAAGTTTGCTCCATTTTCTTCCACTATATGCGCTGAACTCTTTGGCAGTGGTCTTAGCTTTGGAAATTGGTTGTCCAACTGGAAGTCCATCTCAGACCCAGTCATTCTAGCGGAGAGACTAGACCGCGGACGGTTGTGTTGGCCTCCGTACTCAGGGGCCTTTCTCGTTCCTTTCAGATCAACAGTCGCCACCTGGAAGGAGCTTCTTCTCTGGTCAAAAGCCTTTGGTGTTGGTCGCAGATTTTGCCGTACTTGAACTGCTTGGCTAGCATTGGTCTGCTCGACCCACTGAACCGGACTTGACCGAGCGGACTGCGTGAAGGGCGGTGCCAGAAACGAATGGCGGTGTCTCAATTTTGGTTTGTTGTGCGAGAGATCAGTGGCAGTCGAAGAAGGAGAATCGACATGGCGGAGAGAGAAGGCCTCGAGTTGGTTGTGACTGACTTCAGAGGACTTTCGGCTGGTCGGCCGGAGCCTCTGGAGGACCAACACGGACTCTGGCTGCTCGTTCTTCTGGTCTCTCTTCTCAGATCTCTTCTTGGCTGAAGACAGCGCGGCTCGCACTCGCATCCACGGCGGATCTTCCTTCTTCTTGACGAGGAAGGACAAGAGCAGAGCAGATTCAGCCTTCTGTCCAATAGTTGTCTCCCTCTCGCTCTTCTCTCGTTCTGCCTTCTCCGTCTCCACTCTCTGAGCTGTCAAGGGAGGAATGGGAGATAGTCTCGAGTTGTAGTCGCAGTCAGTGGCGAGTGACTCTGAGATTGTCGTGTCATCGTCGTCCTCCTCTGAAATTCCCGTCTCCGTCTTTGAATCGGGTGAAGTTGTCGATGAAGAGCGAAGAGGGCGTCGTTTCTCCGTAGCTTCCATTCCAGACATGAAAGATTGCTCTTTAATTATAGCGATACAAAATTATTTACCGAGCAAGCGAATTTTGCTTATTGATGGTTCCGCAATGTTAGAATCCGTTGAAAGCTATACAAACAAAACTCTTGAGATTATCTTAACAAAGAGCGTCCGAATCAGACTCGAAATGAAAAATAAATAAGCCTTGATCAAGAAAATTGAAGAGAAAAGATTCTTGATGACTTCTCCGTCCAAGAATAGTTGGATGTCTTCTCTTCTCTCCTGTCTCAGTCCATCTCTTCGTTGTGGGTGAATGAAGGCCTTTCAGCAAGTCCATGTCTCTGTCTGCGCTCTCATCTATCATCACACTCTCTCGTCGTTCTCATTCCCTCCAGATGTTCGGCGACTCCCATAAGCTTCTTCTGCATGCGCTGTACTGCATTCCTCTCCCTCTCTTTCTCTTCCTTCGCACATTCAATTCTCAGTCTCTCTTATCTCTTTGATGTTTTCCGATTCTATTTCGCAAGCTTGAATGTAGAATACAGTTGGGGCAGTGATTCAGAATGACATGGACAAATGATAAGAGAGGGAGAAATACAGAAGAGAGAAGCAAGAGAGCGAGGGAGAGAGCAAAAGAGAGAGAGAGAGAGAGAGAGAGCTAAAGAGAGAGAGGGAGAGAGAGAGAGAATGAGCGAGAAATAGAAAGCGAAAGAGTGAGAAGAGAAAAATAACGGAATAATAAAAATGTGAAGGCAGTCCTTCTCATTTGTCCACTGACATCAAATGCAGCGGGTGCAGCTGCACTTTGCCTGCGTGAACCGGGAGCGGGGGAAGGAGAAAGGCGGGACGGCGCCTGCAAGGGCACACTCTAATTCAACTCTCTCCAAAGTGGGAATAAAAAAAATGGAATGGCGACCAGTAAAGAAAACAATATTCATAATTCTGATCGAAGAGAGCAAGATAATTAGAGAATATTTAAAGAAAGAGAGAAACAGAGTGAGAGAACGAGAGACATAAAGGGAGAATGAAAGGAAGAGAGATTGATTGACAGAGAGAGATAGAGAGAGATAGAGAGAGAGAGATGGAGAGGGGAGACCAAAAAGTGAGAGAATGTCTAACCGGACTCCTGCTCTTGCTCTTGAACCTGCTCGGTGCGGGGGCGGCGAGTGACTGACTCTTCTCGTCTTCTTCTTCAATCCTCTCATTCTTTTTTTCCTCCTCTGAAATGGCCTGGTTGGCAGGTTACTTCGATTAGATATGAGAAAGAGGTGGCTGGTTTACCAAGAGAGGACTTGGCCGACTCAGTTCTCTCAGCCCGCCGTGTCTCCTCTACTTGCTCGGTGATTTTCGTGTCTGGGGCATCTTTTGAATCTCTTCCTTCCTTGTCTTCCCATTGACTTTCCAGCTTCTCCTCTGATATAGTTCTAATAACTGGAAAGCCAATCAATACTCGTGATCAACAATTCACGGAACAGACACCCGTCATGTAAAATCTCGATAGTAAAATAAAAGTGCATAAAAGAGATGATTAAATGGCTGTTCTGACCAGTCTTGTCGCACTTGACAGTGGCATTGCTTTGGGCAGTGCCATAGTCAGAGGAGGCCTCGCACTTGTAGAGCCCGGCGAGCTGCTCGGTCAGGCGGTTGATGGTGAGGCGGGAAAAGGTTCCATCGAAGGACTGCGAGTACTCGGAAGAGGATGAGGAAATTGCAGTGCCTTCCCTTCAACACCGCTTTCTCGGTAAAAGTAAACCTACATTTCAGAAAAATTCGAAACATGAACAAATTATTTTTGGTCTCTATTACTGGATGCAAAGACTGACTTGAACCACGTGATCTTCGTGGAAGAATGACACTGCCACTTCACTTCGATCTGCACCGATTCACCTGCCTTCCCAACCTGGAAGGGAAAGGATGCGGTAGCCACACCTTTCGTCATTCTCCTTTACGCATGTAAACATATGTAGATCTCACAGATGTAGATTAATATGTTGGAATAAGTGAATATGCTAGAGGGTAAGGCAGAGAACGTCGTAGCTTGCCTTGCTGATAGCCGGTTCCACCACAACGGGCGCTCGCTTGAACCCTTCCGAGCCCTTCGTCTCAGAGGCCGCTGCTTGCTGCAGACATCACAAGTGAAATGTACCATCCAGACAGGATATATGGGGAAGCAGCTCACGAATTCGTGACTCATAGCAAATTAGTGGCAGAATAAAGAGTAAGCGGTGAAATGGTACCGGTGAAGCGGCATCAGACGCAGCAGAAGCGGCAGGCTTGGGACTGGCCTGCCGCGACCGCTTCTCTGCCGGGGGCGGAAGGCCTTCCGGCTTACGCTTCACGACCACTGCAAGAGAAGGACAGAAGTGAGAGAACAGATGAATGAATGGAGAAAGAGGCCACCTTGGTCTTCCTCCATCTTCTCTGTCTTGCTTTCTCTGCGATGCTTGCTAGCATCTTCCGGGGAAAGCGTGTCCATATCCTGGGTGGGCGTCGCTGTTCGGGAACTGAAAAGGAACGAGAAATGAGGACTGTCATGGCATTCTGAAAAGTAGAAATTGTGAAGCGGGGAACTCTGCTAACCGCATGCTTTTCTTAGGCGAGCCTTCACGAGATTTCAGATTTTTCTTGGGTGAAGAAGGGCGGGACGAGGATTCTCCATCTGGAATTACCTCACGATTTATAACTCCACTAACGGCTTGGAATACAGTAATCAAAAGATGCCTTACCTGCACCACGGGACGGGGGGCGCGGGGAAGAAGAATCTTTGGCGCGGGACTTCGAGCGAGAGCGGCGGCTGCGGGACGACGGCTAAATATTCCTTTTTTCTATTTAATTGATTAAAGAATAATGTTTAGAGATATCTGCATATGTACAGATATATACGAGTCACTAATAACGGTAACTGAGAAGTACATATGTATGCCCATACCCGTTTCCGCTCGGCTGGCTCTGGATCAGGCTCCTCAAAGTTGAGTGCGAGATTCGCGTTGGTCTCTCCCTGGTCATTCTTGATGTTGCATCTGTACTGGCCGGCATCCGAGGTGGACGGACCCTGCACACAGAAGGTCGTGAATAATATTTGCTTTTCTCTCTCTCTCTCTCTCTCTCTCTGTCTCTCTTTCTATCCTTTTACCCTGTACGACCCTCAATTCCTCACGGTCTCCCTTTCTCTTCCTCTTGTCTCTCTGATTCTCACTGTCTCTTTCTCACTCGAATTTCCAGCTGGCATAGATAGGTGCTATCGCCAAGATCAGTGAAGACTTCGTGATAGAGCCCGCCCATGACGAGCGGGACGCCATCCTTCATCCATCTGGGAAGAGCCACTCATTGCAAAACAAACATTTTGAAGACCAATTAATTCGCATTATTTTCATAACCGACATAAATAGCAGAGAAAAAACGAAATATAAGATTACTAACTTGGCGGTGGGTCTCGAGGAGCTCTTGACCGTGCACTCCATGACAATGAGAGCTCCGCCATCCTTTGGGATGATGCGGGGGCGGCCGACGAACGACGGGCCACGGGACTTGGCCGCCGAGTCGTCGCCAGCTCCTGACACGACAACTCTCTTTGGAGTACTGTAGCTGACCAGTGAGGGATTAAGAGAGAGTGAGAGAGGCAGAGAGACATAGAGACAGAAGGATGGACAGAGAGAGAGAGATGGAAGCAGAGTCTAACCAGCGAAGTTGAGGTTGATGTTGGCATTGGAGTCTCCGAGAGGGTTCTTCGCATGGCACTTGTACGCTCCTCCATCACTCGCACTTGGCTCCTTAACCAATCACTTATCTTATTCATTCTTTGTAATCTGAATTCTTAATTCTCTAATTAAGCTTTTGCAGTCTGGTTCTGGGATGATCTCGATTGTACTTCGCTTTTCTTTCTCCTCATTCTTTGCATGAGTGGAGGGAGTGACGAGTGTGTTGCTTGCTGTGTCCAGTGGGGAGAGATCGAGACGAGTAGGCGAGATCAAAGACACAAAGCATAGCGTCACTATGAAGAGAGAGAGAGAGGGAGAGCGAGAGAGAGAGAGAGGAAGAAGAGAAAGAATTGCTGGGGAGCCAAGGAGGAAAGGCGCTCCTCGTGTGTAACATAGGCGGGAAGAGACAATTGCTAACTCCAGCGCTCCCGAGGAAGGCGGTTCCTACTTTGCAATGATTCACGTCGTGAACAGATGAGAATGACCATGGCGAATGCTCCTGGCCTTCCTCTCATCTTCCCATGTCATTCCACGGGTGGCAAGCAATGACTAATTATGTTTATGATTGTAAATATGTACTTTCACTCAAAGATACCAGTAAAATATTAATATTAGTTGCATCTGACAGATGAGAAAACAGAACGACAAATTTCCGCTCCAAGGCGCACTTTTTGTCATACTCAAGAATCAACAGACTTGAATGGTGCACGATCATGAAACCTTGCAAAGAGAGGCAGACGTAGTGAGAGGAAGAGATGGAGAAGGAGAAATAGAGAGAATCAGAGAAGAAGACAAAATCTGAGATAGAGAGAGAAAGAAAATGAGAAAGCTCGTTCATGTGCTCGTGCCAACCTCCCGAACAACAAAATAGACCATTTTTAAACTTCCCGCCTTTCGAATTCCAGTCGTATATTTTAACGGATTATGATAACTTTGTTGGCAAAGTGAAAGGCACTGCTTGTGAAAACAGCGGTTATAGAAAAGTAATAAGGGCTTGTAATTCCATAACGCAGGCGCTAGATAGAGAGAAATAGAGAAAGAGAGAGAGAGAGAGAAAGAGAGATATAGAAAGAGAAAGACAGAGAGAGAGAGAAAGTGAGAGAGAACGAGAGAGTGAGAGAGCGAGAGAGCGAGCGAGAGAGAGCGAGAGAGAGAGAGAGAGAGAGCGAGAGAGAGGGAACGAGAGAGAGAGAAGGAGAGAGAGAGAGAAAGAGAGAAAGAGAAAGAGAGAGGGACGAAACAGAGAGGATCAAGATGATATAGTCACTAACAAAAGACATGTCATCCGTGAAAATAAATAATTTTACGCAGCTGAGCTAAAATAGAAGGGAAATGCTGAAAGTGAAGTCGGAGCGTCGGAGGCAGTTGAAAGTATAGAGAACATGTATAAAAATGCATAGCTCTACATAATTGAATGAAGATAAATGAAACGAATAAATGGAATCTCTAACCTTAATGACAAGAGTGGCCTTGTAGAGAGAGCCGCCGAGAGGAGAGAGTGTTTGAATGCAACGAATGGAGGGAGCGAGAGGCTCTCCCGAATGTTGCCAATCCACGACTGGAGGAGGGTCACCGTCCACCATACATTCCATCAACAGATCACCCTGCAATTCCACTCTCTGCCGTTTTCCTCTTTCTTCTCTTCAGTAATAGGGTAAAGGATAATTAATTGATCAATGGTGCTTATCTGCATTAAGAATGAGAATGCATTGAATCGCTGTCATTTTTCGCTCTATAAGTGTAGATGTAAAGAAAATTTCTTGCTTCGATTATGCTTCCGGATTTCTTTCTGATTATTGCATCGATTTTCATGCCGTCTGTTATATCTTGCATATTCAATTTATCAGCAAGATTCATTAGGTAACTCTCCTCCAGCATTCGTTCGCTCCCTCCCCGCCCCCATCTCTCTCTATCTCTCTCTCTCTCTCTCTCTCTCTCTCAATCTCTGTCTCAATCTCTCTCTCTCAATCTCTCTCTCTCCTCCCTCTCCACTTTCTTAAAAAGAAAACTATCGATTACCTAGGATTTGTGGCAATCTCTATACGATCTATTCGTGATCAAGCGCAAATTATTGAGTTCCGGCGGAGATCTTTGCAAAGCCTTGCAAATCTCGAGATCTCACTGGAAGATAAATAAAACAAGGCAGGTGAGGCGGAGTGTGAACCCGACAGACAGACGAGAGAGACAGAGAAAGAAAGAGAGACGGAGAGAGAGAGAGAGGGGAAGAACGAAAGATGAGAAATATAAGAGTAAGCTTGGATGGAGGCAGGTGAGTGCCTTTTCTCGCTTCTTTCACTCATTCTTCTCTCTTCTGGACGTCTCCCGAAAATGCATTGCATTGATGGTGTGCCGTTGTTACACCATTCAGCCTCTCCTGCTCTTTCTTGCCCCGGGCACCGCTCATCCTCTATCTTTCTCCCCTTCTCTCTCTCTCTCTCTCTCTCTCTCTCTCTCTCTCTCTGTCTCTTTCTCTACCTTTCTCTCTCTAGCTCGCCCCACTCTATGTCTTCCTATCTCTGTCTGGCTCTTCTCTCTCTCTCTCTTTGTCCCTCCCCTCTCCTTTACTTTCTATATGCTTGTTGCTTCTTCACCGATGAACCTTTCACTCCTTGCTTTCCGCTACTTTCTTTTTTTTTTACATTTCAGTGGCAACCTCCGCGTGGATCTGAACTTCTTCAGTTCCCTCACAAGAAAATTTACATTCTTTGACTACGTCTTTCCAGATAGTTTTTCCTGCCCGCGCTCTGTGAAAAACGGGATGTTAGTTTTGTAATTGGCTGGATTTAGGGTGCAACAGGTGGAGAGCAGAGAAATCTGAGAAGGAGGCGATGAGCAAGTGAAGAGATAACATAGAAGAGAATGTAAAGGGGAAAGAGAGAGAGAGAGAGGAGAGAGAGAGAGAGAGAGAGAGAAAGAAAGAGAGAGAGAGAGAGAGAGAGAGAGAGAGAGAGCGAGACTATTACTAATCAATGAAAGAATTCGGGATAGATATGATAAGGAAGGTGAAGAAAGAGAAAGAGAAAGAGAAGAGAAAGAAAGATTCGCCTACTCAGTGGTGAAAGATAGGGAAGGATGTAGCACAAGACATAACTGTTTAGAGATTTCGTGAGCTGCAATGGCAACTTGAGAACGTTACAAAGGATGAAGAATGAAGCTAGACGGCACAGTGAGAGAGAGAGAGAGAGAGGGAGAGAGTGATGCAGAGAAAAAGAGAGAAGGGAATAGAGAGAGAGAATGAGAGAAATAGAGGAGAGCAGCTCGAGAGAGAGGAGGGAATAAACACTGGGCGAGATCTGTTGAGAGAGGGAAAAACGCGCAGCAAGCAAAACGTTGCATAGTCATCATTTCTCAAGTATTCTCGTGATCCGAAAATAAGAAAGACGAACAGTCGGCGTCTGCTGGATGGTCGGCTTCTGTGTGAAGCGCGGCGCCCCCGGCATCGTGGCTGGTTACGGTAGGCGCCGGCCTTCCCTGGGTACGGTAGGTCTGGGCCTGTCTGCTACGGTAGAGGATTGTTTAGCTGGCTGAGACGCCACTGTACAATCCGTCTTCCAACAACGCGCAATCAACCTGTGGAAAAGGAAAGAAAAGGACGGAATAAAATGGCTAAGAAATGTTTCGAGGCAGAGAACAATGATTGTTCTGGCAAATTGGGAAAATAATCGATGGCGGGGAGGAACGCGGATTCTGGGTTCGCCGAAAGCACAAACGGAAATAAAAGAACAGTGAGGGCGATCAGGGAGATAATAAATAAAAGAATAAAAATAAATAAAAAGCAGATGAAATAAGGTAATTGAACAGATTCGGTCTTGTCGGAGACAGAGAGAAACGGCAGAGAATGCCCGACTTGCAGCTTGCGAGTGGGCGGAGGGGCACGGAGAGAAGAAGAAGAAAGCAAGGCAGGGTTGGGCAGCAGCCGACCATCCACCCTCCTCTCTCCGCACACTCTCTCGCCCTCTCTGCCTCCTAATGCCACAGCGTCAGGCGCTCACAGCATCTCGTCTTCTCCCTCTTCTCTGCCTAGACTCTCTCTCCATCTTCCTCCCTAAAAATACACTGCCCTCTCTCTCTCTCTTCTCACCTCAACACCCTGCCACTGGCAATGGAATCTGCCATGGCGGAAGCATCTCTCCCCACCCCCTTCCAATCAGTGTTCATCTCAGATCTCAGATCCCAACTGGGGAACACCTCATCTCGGCCCGATTATCACCATAACACGTACCTCCCATTCATTTCGACATCTTATCGGATGCCTTCACGGATCTTATTTCTCCAAAGTTTCCACGAATCAAAAAAGCCTTGTCATAATATTGTCACTTTATTGACAGGCGCATCCTGGAGAATTTTTCTTCAGTTAAAACAATGGTGGCTTATGAAAAACTAGTAGAGTTATCAATCAAAACCACATAACAAACCAACTGATAAAATGCCGAGAAAGCAAAACAAAGCTAGGAAATTGTTGGGTACAAGTATATAAAAATACTCGTCAAAAACCCGTAAACTGCACATTAATTATATGAAATAAAGAAGTAAACTATCAGACAATTCTACAAGCCTGGAAGAGAAGAAGAAGAATCAACGTCCAGATAGGGACAAAAACCATTCCGTACGAAGACTTCACTGCTACTTGGCCGTGTTCCAGGTCGCCGTCCATCTCAATTCAAATTTCTTATCCACATCCTTTATAAATGATCCAAATGTTGACAAATACCAATAAAAATATTGATTATTGATCTCAATATAATAATAAATAAAGATATCAATCTTACAATAAGTCTCTAAGGATGATGGAGTACCTTGTAGCAGAGAAGAGCCTCAAATGTTGTGATCATCGCGCAGCGCAACCAATTCAGGATAGCCCTGAATATTATACATCTTTTATGGGCCCATAATAAAAGAATGTAAGTCCAGTTTTTTTTACACACCGGAAATAATAATTAATTTCTTCACAATCCTCATCTTCTCATAAATTTTCTAAATAATAATAATAATAAAAAAATCCCATGCTGTTATTACCTGTTTGCAAGAAGCCTGATATTATTGTTCTTACTTGCTCTCATAGCATATTTTCATGAAGTACATAACCCAACCTACCGTGTTATAATCTAGCGACTTCATAAAGGTTACATGATAATTCGACAAACTTGTCAGAGATCGAAGGAGGGATTCGAACATCCTTGCCGGCAATGAGGCCACGGATAAAGCAGATGAACAGGAAGTAGCCATCCAAGACAGAGGCCGTGAAAAGGGGCAGAAACACCCACCAGTACGAGATGGACCACACATCACACAGCTTCAGTGCCTGCAATCACATTCACTCTTTACATCGGAGAGTACATAACAAGCTGACGGAAACAGAACGCAAGACTTCCATACCAGCATAAAGGAGAAGACGATAAGACCAAGAGCGTGGAGCCATAACTCGAAGACAGCTACTCCAGTCCATTTTACAAGTTCTGCCAGGGACAGCATCTTCCCTCGGCCATCACAATCCGGATAACACTTCATTTTTTTTTACTTTTTATAGTACTCCTCTGTTGATTACAAACTGATATTTCTTGTCGTAAGCTGAAACTACCGGTCTGGTGGACAATTATATTTACCACATTCGAATATGCAGGCGAGAACCACAAAACAAAACAATATTTGGCTAATGACTTGCTGAGAAAATTAGTCATTAGGGCGATTGATGGGCGTGATCGCCATCAACGGAAAATAAGAGAGACGTTAATCTAAAACCACTCTGAACAAAGTTGGGGATTCCTGTATTAATTAGGGCGCAACGGCTGAAATCGAAATGAAAGGCAGGGTGAAGTAATAGAGTAAAGCGAGAAAGAATTAATAGCCCATGAACTTGTTTTCCTCTCTCCTGCGGAAGGGAGGGCGAGGGGGGCGCAGAGTGCCCGATGCCTTCTTCTCTTCGTAGCGACGGGCCATCTCTTCCAGCCAGGGTGGGATCTCATTCTTTTCGTTCTTCTGCATGATGGAGATAAGATCCCCAGCCTTGTCCCAATTCCTTCTTGCGAAGAAAGACATCGCCTCTCCAGATCGTCTGAACATTAACCATACATATAAATCCCCCTCACTTACTGTTATAGCACCCTTCAAAGACCTTGTAGGAATAACTTCCGTAAGGAACGTCTTCATTTCGCAAGGTTTCAGACATTTTTTTTTGAGAAGCTACACTTTTCCAGGCCTAATGTTCGGTTATGTTCGGTCTGTAGCGAACAGTGAAGAAAGAGGAACCAACCCAGCCCTTCCGGTACGGCCGATGCGATGGACGTACTCTTCAATCTCAGAAGGGAAGTCGAAGTTGATAACGTGCGAGACATCCGGAACATCGATGCCACGGGAGGCCACGTCAGTCGCGATGAGAATGTAGGAGCGGCCCTTCCGGAAGTCCTGTCAAGAATTCGTTCGGCTTCCACTTTTAATCGCAGACAACCACAATGACAAGTGAAAGGAAGGATTAAGCTAACGGCCAGAACAGCCTCGCGGTCTCTCTGAGAGCGAGAGCCGTGCATTGCCTGCGCAGAAATACCCTCGCGGCACAGATCAACAGACATCATGTCAGCCCTACAGAGGAAGATAAGAATGATATGAGAGATCAAGAAAATCAAGTCGAACATGGCCTTAGAAGACACGAAGACGATGACTTTGTACCGAGTTGGACCGTGCGTATTCTCCAGGAACTTGATGATCTCGAAGAGGCGCGTCTGCACAAGAACACCATGCATTGTCAATACCCATTTCTATCCCCAGAAGGCGAAGATGAATTTCATTTCAGGAGATGGAGATGATTGCAGCTACAAACCTTCTTCTCCTCGATATTGTCGATATTCTCGACATACTGCGTGACAGTATTGCATGCCTGAAAAGAAAGCAATTATTGAAGAGGGAAAGGGGAGGGTGGAGGGGAGACGAACCGTGAGATCGAGAGTGCCGACCACACACATCACAGCGGCCTTGGTGTAGCGACCAGCCAGGGCGCGCACTGCGGGAGGCCATGTCGCACTGCAAGGGAGACCATTCAGGAGACGTCTTCAACCACTAGAGATCACCTCGTCAAACACATAATCCTATCGGGGCGAATCTCGATCATAATCCGTCGGATCTGCGGCTCGAAGCCCATGTCCAGCATCCGATCGGCCTGAAAGTCATCACCCATAAGAGACACAAATTGGAAAGGTTAATTGACTAGTCCCACAAAAGCTGCAATGTAATCAAGCTAGCCGAGATCCAACTATTGGATAGAATCAATCTTACAATGCAAGTACAACTTTCTCTCAAGAGTATTTAAAATGTAGAAAGGTACGAACCTCATCAATAACAACATAAGTGATGGAGGAAAGCTGGACGGCTTCTTCGTAAGCAAGGTCGGCGAGTCGGCCCGGGGTTGCGATCACTTCAATTGTTCAAGCAGTGATGGCATCAAACACTTCTTGCGACAAACGAATGAAGAATGCTGACCAATGTGAACTCCATCGCCACAAGCATCTAGCTGCTCTTTCCTGTCACCTCCGCCATACAGGCAGACGCTGCAAAGACGTCATATTTAATAAATTTCCTTCAGCTTCCCTTTATCCTTGATGACAACCTCTTGTATCCGTTGTAGCTGTACTTCTTGACTTCACTCTTAATCTGGAGAGCGAGCTCGCGAGTTGGAGAAAGCACAAGCACGAATGGACAGGGGATTTTCTCACCTGGCGAGTAGAGCCTGCAATCAGCCAACAGTAAATCGGCTACAAAAGAAGTAAAAAAATTTCAACAAAAGTTCTTAAGTTGAAACGCAAAAACGCGTACTCGATTGCTTGGGCTATAAATGACAGTGACACAGAAAATGTGTCGTTGTGCATGAGCTAACATGAGCTGCGCTTCGATGTGAAGAAAGGCAGGAAGAAGGAATGCGAGAGTCTTGCCACTTCCAGTCTGGCTCACTCCCACACAGTCAATGCCAGAGAGAAGAAGAGGCCAGACCTGGCACTGAACCGGCGATGGGGCACTCAGCCCGTTGCGGGACAACTCAGTCATGATATCAGCTAAATGGATACCTCGTAACTTCAATTTCCAACAGCTGGGCAAGAATAGAGAACGTAAGCGAGTTCAGATCTAACGATTTGAGCCATAGGCATCTGCAAATGATCGCACGGGATCAGGAATCTTCACAACACTTTCGTCATCAAGCGCGTAAACCTTCAAACAAAGGGTTTCGAGTTTGCTGCTAAGGCAGCAGCAGAAACTATGAACCTTGAGATCGTTCAGCTCGGAGAGAACGTTTGCTCTTTCATCTTCTGAGAGAGGCTCTTCTTCCTTGGACCACAAATCACGAGTGATTGGCTTGAGCCCTACGAAGTCAAGATGTTTAGATGTTACCATTGTTTGTCTAACCATCGAATCGCGGATCACGCTCTCTTGCTGCAACAGCTTCCTCGAGGCTGTGGTAGGTGAAGATGCTTGACGACTGACTGCTTGCTTAAAAGAACGGAAGAGGTCAAAATAGAAATTAAAAAGCGACGAAATCTAACCGAAATAGAAGAATGGATTGCCTTCATTGCTGCCAGATTCAGATGGCTTCGGCACGAGGGGAATCAACGCACCGTTGTCCATCACGTAATCCTTGCGAACAACCCACCTTGCCTTTAGGAGCAAACATTTAAATGGAAAGATGACGACGAAGTTACGGTATGTTTCCGCATTTTCAAAAAACACTAAAGAAATGAAATATCAGACAAGTATGTATTCTAAAAAGAAGTCCCGGATTATTTTTTTTTCAAATAGATTCTTCAAACCGTCTTTTGTTTGTTGCCGTTATCTGTTAACAATTCAGTCGTGTTTCTTATTTTACGAGTTTGAGAGTATTGAACAGCTGGATCTTCCATGTTTTAAGTGAGAATGCGTTGCTAATATGACTTAAAATTGTTTTTACCATTAGAACTTTAATTAAAGGACTAAGTATTCTGTTGACGATATTAAAAGATCACCCGATTATCCTACCCAGTTCGTCTTTTCTAAATTGAAGCGGTTATGGAAAATAGATGTGGAATAGGTTGCAAAATGCTTGAGCTCGACGGAGACAGAGAAAATGGCCATAGATAGAGCTAGAGAAGAGAGAGAGAGATGGGACGAGAAAAAAGGGGGAACAGGACATTGTCTGTCTCTGGGTTCCTTTTACCTCCCTCCCCCCTCACCTTCATTGTATTCAAGAACAGGACTGGTCTAAAGAATGGTTCTTCGTATGGTAATTGATGCCGAGAGCTCTGTCTAATGCTCATCTTTCCCTTCAAGGGTTATATGCTTTGTTTTCCAGCCCGTTTGCAACTTCAGTCTGGACCTTTCTCTTCTTCCCCCAGTCTTCGCTCTTGCGATTGTAAGATCTTGTGTTGGGCTACTAAATAATTTAATAGAGTACAGGTGAAACAACGTATTGGTGTTATGTTACAAGGATATGGAATCCTTCTGTGCCTGTCTGTCTGGTGACGGAGTGACAAACTTTGTGCCCTTCTTGCTAATCCTTTGTCCTCTTCGAGTAACCCTTTTTTACGGAAGGTTTCTGTATTGGAGGGTGTGCTTTCTCTTAGAAAATCATGGTTAGAGTATTTTCATTTTCTCTCCTTTTTAGTCCTTTTCTTTCTCTGTTGGCTGCTCCTTTTCCTTTAGAAACCCCTTATTTAATGTGCTCTCGAGCATGAGCAAAATTTAGATATATAAGTTCAACGTAAAATAAACATGAAGAAAGGGGTTGCGATTTTAATGTGTAGGTATAGAGATATGATGTGAATAAAAAAAACAAGGAGTAATTCATGTAGATGTGTTTGCATTTTCGCGCATTCGCCCCATGCCATGTTTCCTCTCTTTCTCCCCTCTTTTCTCCTCTCTCCTTCACCCAAATCCATCTTCTTTCTTTCTCACCATTTCACGATTTCCTGTTTTGGTTTTTGGCAGGTGAGCGAACCAACAAACTGCCATAATAGCGTGCTTCGGGGATTGTTCAGGATCAGTAGCGTCCTCTCGTTCTTTGCTGTCTCTCATCTCCTTGTTTCCCAGTTGTCTCCTGCCACTTCTGCCCAAGCGATCTGTTTGTTAATTCATCTGTACGTTGCTAAAATGCTATCAAGTATTATTTTTGGTCGAGGAGTTGACTGAGCCGGAGCCAGGGTTCTCTTCCAGTTGTTAATCTTCCTACCCCTCAGCACTGCGGGATTGACACGAGAAGTTGTGTTTTCCCTCGCAGTAACTTCTTTCTTGCTCTCTCCATGATCCTGCTGTCTATGCTCTCTTCTCGTTCTGTTCCGCTCTCAGACAATGAGAATTGGAGTCAAACTCAGGAGTTCACAAATGCCTTCCTGTTCAATTGGAGGCTCCCTCTCTGGAGCAAAAGAAGAGAGCGAGAGAGAGAGAGAGAGAGAGAGAGAGAGAAAGTGGTCTGCCAAGAACGAGCTTTCCTTTGGCCACCTAAATCTTATTGCGGCCCGTCGGCGATCATAATTCATTATTTTGCCTCGCAATAGTGCCAGATTGCTGCGGAACATGGTTTTTTTTCTTTTACATTATAAACACCAATTATGATTGAGGTGCCGTTGTTTTAGAAAAATGTGGTTACATTTGAGACTGCCATGTGAGTGGCAGAGTTACAGGTATAGTGGTGAGTTCGCTGACAGTCCCTGCACCCTTTCAACTCATTTTTTTTTACCGTTCGCTTTTCCCTGTTCACTCTGGTACTCTTACCGTTTCCTATTCTCTTCCTCTCCTACTTGCTCTCTCCCTCACTCATGGCCTATTTCTGGCGCGCTGGCCGCCGGCGCCTATGCTGGTTTGTTTACTCGGGAGAGGAGTGAGAGAGAGAGAGAAGGAGAGAAGCAATGAGAGGGAGGCGAGAGCAACTGTTCTTCCACTCCCACGTACGGCTTCCTACCATTTTACTTTCATCATCCGCGAAGATCTGAGTGAGGTGAGAGTGAGAAGGGAAGAAGAGAGCCGTTGCGGCAAAGACAACAAATTCGGCGCCAAAGGGGCGCCAGCTTCATCACCCTACGTCCCCTACTCGGATTATCACTGGGCCAAGACTGCACGCCGTGCAACTTCTTCTCTGCAACTCTGCTCTCTCCCCCTTCTAATACTCTCTCCTCTTCCTGACCCGACTTCCTTCTCCCCTCCCTCTTCTTTCATTCCTGCGAACTGTGGAGCAGAAGGGTGGTCGGTCGGTCCCCTTTCCACTGCACAATTTCGGGCTCTGCGGCATCCAACCCCCTCACTATCTTAACTTGTAGACCATAAAAGGGTTTTCTTGAGCACTCCTTCTCCATCACAGACACAGGGTTTTGTTAATGCGACAAACTGTGATCGCTAACGTGGATGTTAGCACCGTCTGCTTGGAACTCTTGTCGATGACTGTAATTCTCTCCCCCTCTTATTGCCTGCCTCCCATTCTCTCACGATCTTCTTCCCTCCCTCTCGGTCTCTCACTCTCATTCTTCGCCTGTCTGTATCCCTTTTCCCTCCCTTAATCATCCCATCTTCCTTGGCTGCCTGATCGTGTAAGTGTCATTCCCGTCATGCGCCAGCATTCCTTGTGTCCACTTGTTGATCAGTTCTAGCCGCATTTCTACTCCCCTTTTTTAATCATATTACTAGGCACGCTTACCTTCCATCCTCACTCTGCCCCTTTGCCCTTATTCCCTCCTCCCCACCTCTCTCTACGCCTATGTAGTCACTTTCATGTCGCTACTGATAACCTCGCTCTCTCGGAATGTCTTCCTTGCTATATCGACGATAAAATGTGAAGCGCTCAATTGAAACTTGCACTGATGATCTGTATGAAAGAACGTTCTGGCTAAATGAGAATATTTTAGGACGTTTAGATTGCCTTTTTTTTTACAAGAGAATAATTAATACTTTTAGTAATTCGTTGGAGTCGGAACAGTAAAATGATGGACTGACTGTGTCCTCTATTGTTCATTTCGGGTATTTGTATTACCGAATCAACGCGGACGTGAGTTAGCAAAGGGAGGGGAAGAGTACGCGTGCCACCGGGTAATAGTGAGTCAATCAGATCAGGGCCTGAATCATGCTCATCTATTTCTCTGCGTCATGTTGTTTTGTTTGGAGGGGGTGATTTATTTCCCTCTTCTCGCTAGTGCATTGCCCTTGCTTTATCGCTTACTTTTCTTTACTATTCCTCCCCTTTCTATTTTCTGCTACTTCTGAGTCACATTCTACAGAAATATCTCGCACCGAACAAGTAGAGAGAGGAAGGATATGCATGGATAGAGAATTAGAGAATAAAGAAGAGATAATGTGGGGAAAGGAGAGTGGAGAGGGAGAGGGGAGGGAGTCTAGGTGAGAACTGAATCTTAGGACGGCGTTCCCGCCTCCTCCACACTGATAAACAGCTCCCTCGAAATGCGCACCCGCCTGCTGTGCTCTCTATTGCTCAAGACACTCGCATCACTCCTGTGATATCCCTATGCATCTCTTTCACTCTCTCTCTCTCTCTCTCTCTCTCTCTCTCTCTCTGTCTCTCTCTCTCCTCTCTTTTTAACCCTGATCTCTTTGCTTATCTACTATTAGCAGTGATTGTTTGTGCTAATAGCTTGCTCATGTGAATGTTTGTCTCTGCTTTCCACGCGGCCCCAGTCTCCTGCATCTTCTCTCCCGTATTGTCCGACCACTTCTTCTCTATCTCCTTCTCTCCCCCTGGATTTTTTTTTGGATATATTACCATCATTATTCCTGCTATGCTACTGGCCACGAGACTCCACGCTCTTTATTCTTCTTGCAAAAATGTTTCTCACGATGTCAACTCTGTTAATGAACTCCCTCTTATCTAATTCCTCGTTGGCCATTCCCAGCATCTCTCTCTCTCTCTCTCCCTCTCTCTCCCTCTCTCTCCCTCTCTCTCCCTCTCTCTCTCTCTCTCTCTCTCTGTCATAAATGAGATGATAAGTGATAATAGATGTTTTCAGTGATGGCTGCGCCGTTGGTCGGCGCTCGCGACCTCCTCTTCCTTCTTCTCTTCGTCTTCTCTTCTTTTCTACCTTCCCAAGCTGCTGTCTCTTCTTTTAACTATGTTCCACAGGTTTGTTTCCTTTCTACCTCATCTGTATTTTCTGGTACTATTAATATAATTCTATCCCCCTCCCCCTGCAGGGCACAAATCCGACCCTTTACGTGCCCGGCTTCGAGCCAATCATGCAGTTGGACCAGTCGACATTCGATGACACCGTCTACGGCCAGAGCCACGCTTTCGTCGTCGAGTTCTATGCAGACTGGTATCTCTCTCTCTCTCTCTCTCTCTCGCTCTCTCTCTCCCTCCCTCTCTCTCTCTCTGTCTCTGTCTCTTATCTTTCTTCCTCCTCTCCATCACTCTTCTTTATCTTTGCCCATTATCGTATTCCTTCTGTTCCATATGTCAAATGTCATTATCACTCGCTGTCATTCGTCCACACTGAATTTTCTGTGCCCATCTCCATCGGTTTGCTTCTTGTCGTGCGTGCCACTAGTTCCTTCTTATCTTTCCATTCTATCATCATAGCCAAAGAGCTTGTGGAGTCTAAGAAGCTCGCACCAATTTGGTAGCGAGATTGAATGGAGAAAGAAAGAGAGAGGGAGAGAGAGACAGAGAGAGAATGAGAAATCAAGATTATGAAGAAGGCATCAGAAAACGGACTGTCAGAAGGAATTTGACAAACAACTAGGTAGATGAGAGAGAAGGAAATATGAGGAGAGGGCAGAGACGGAGAGCAGGAAGCTAAAGGTCAAATCCGAGTGAACGCTTTGTGAAGGCGGCGGATGAGAGGCAGAATGAATAGCTCGTGCTTCTTTTCAACATGCAACGAAGCCATTTCTATAGAAGAGTTGAGCATCCGAGAAGGCGAGAATACGGAACCGACCATTCTTCCTCCCATTTCTCGCTTCATTCAACCAAAAACCAACAGCTTCTCTCAACCTTGAACGAAAGCTGAGGAAGCTTGCAAAAAACCAGTAGGGGTGGGCATGAAACCGCTGAGCATAAGTAAGCAAGTGGTTAATGAAGATTATGGGCACTCTCCTTCCTCTTCTTCCTAACTCTCTCTCTCTCTCTTTCTCTTTCTCTCTCTCTCGCTCTCTTTCTCTCTCTCTCTCTCTCTCTCTCTCCCACTCATGATTCCCTCTTAAGGTGTGGCCACTGCCGTGCCTTCGCGCCGTTCTACCGTACCTTTGCCAACCTTGTGCACAACTGGGACAGCGTCGTGACCATTGCAGCCATCAACTGCGCCGACTCATTCAACCAGCAGGCCTGCCGTGACAATGGCATCACTCACTTCCCAATCATCAAGGTTCTCTATCTCTCTTTCTCTCTCCCTCTCTCTCTGCCTCTCTCTCTCGCTTTATTTTTCTCTCTCTCTCAATTCTTTCTTTGCAGTACTACCCGCGAACTGCTCGGTCAGCCTCCGGGGGGATGCCAATGGAATCCCATCACTCTCCAGAGATGCTTCGGGATCAACTCCTTCGCCGGGTGGTCAATGAATTCGCTTTGAACCGTTACCCGGACTGGCCTCTCTTCTATCCCATCCAAGTCGACAGGTTTCTCTCTCTTCTCTGGCTGGGTCATCCACTTCTTGCCAATACCTTAACATTGACTTAGAATGCTTTCATCATCTACTTCTCTTTCTCTCTTTCACTTTCTCTTTCTTTCTTTCCTTTTCTTCTGTTCTGAAGAGAACCCTTCTCTCCACAGCACGACGACGTATGGCGATCTGTGGCGGGGCGTGGCTCCCTCTGCTAATCATCTTGTCATCTTCTTCGAAGTCACCGACGGCCTCGGCGCTCAGGTTAAGAAATGTAGTCTCTTCATCTAATCAATTGAAGGAAGGAGCAACTAGAGTGATATTGAGGGGGAGGGAGAGATGGAGGGAAGAGGGAGATATCAGAGTGAGGAAACTACGTCATTAAATGCCTGGCATTCCTCGCCCGCCCCAAGAATGCCATTCGAGATCTGAGAACAGGGATCAAAAGATGACCAAATCGTTGTCATAACTGAAAGGTTAAGACGACACTGGCACGAATGGCCATGACTCTGATCTGTATGCCTGACAAGGAGATGACGTCACCTCCGCCCTCTGATATGCCCTTTCGAGCTTCCCCCCCCCCCTCATCGCCGTTCTATGAATGCCCGAGAAGTGAAATGGTGAATGGTGGTCATTCCCATTCAGACTGCATGGCGCGTTCCTTCCCTTTTCGGCCAACCCGAACATTATCTAAATGGGCAGCGAGTTGAGAGAGTGAGAAGTAAACTGGAGGAGGACTGGCAAAGGAGCGAGAGATAATGGGAGAACGAGAGGGCGAGAGATACAGCAGCAATTTAGATTGTTTGTGTGGGGTGCAATCGGGCAGAAATAAAGAGCATACTTTCAGACACTGACATTCCTTACAATTAGTCATGTTCGTCGGGTAGCCGAGAGACTTGTATTCTTTCAGTGATAGCGCTGGAGAGAGAAGTAGAGATAGAGAGGGAGAGAAAGAGAACGAGAGGGCTACAGATTCTATTTTCATTCCTGACAATACTCAACGCATTTCCTAACTATTCAGAATGGAAGAAAAGGAACGGCGATGCGGTCATAAAAATGACTACACAGACAAGTAATTTTGCGCCAGTCAACGTGATGAAAAAGATTTCGGGAAAGAGAGCCTGATGGGCTGTATTTGAACAAACATTCAATGAAAAGTGATCTCTCTGATATCAAAAGATTCAATGAGACTAAGAATGGAGACATTATATGACACAATATTGTCGGTCTTGCCGATTCACCACTGTTCTTGCCTTTTTGGGAAATAAGTGAAAAATATATTTTTTCTTCTTAGTTTCTGTTAGACAAATATTGATATTTGGAATGGAAAAACCATTGGCTACAATGCCGAACAACAGCCAAAATTTTTTTAAATATAATTCTTACAATGATAAAAATATCCCGTTGTACGAAAGGTGAAGTACATTCATCACGTAGAAGGCTTAACTTAATTTTTTTCGATATGACTGACTAGCAGCCGAAATAATGATATTTATGTAAGTAACTGATTAATTTTAGTTCCTGCTAGACATGGCGTCTAGGTCCTCTGTAATTGGAGCTCGCCGTGCTCTCTCAACCTCTCCACTGGTTCAGATGCTCAGGTTATTATTCTTTCTCTAATCCTCTCTCTCCCTCTATCTCTCGCTACCTCCTTGACTCTTGTAATTCCTCTCATGGTTTCCAGAATATCCTACTTCCCCTCCGTCGCTGTATTCCGTCGTGACCACCAACAGGCTCTCTACATGCAGCCGTCAGTTCCCTTTACAGTAGTCTTGACCTTGAGCCTGAGAACAGAAGGTTAGGAGTTAATAATATGAGTTGAGGTTCTCGAACCAGACGTACTCTGACATCGAGGGAG
Organism: Allodiplogaster sudhausi; assembly: GCA_945643635.1. NCBI lineage: Eukaryota > Metazoa > Nematoda > Chromadorea > Rhabditida > Diplogasteridae > Allodiplogaster > Allodiplogaster sudhausi. The sequence goes on from CALZFC010000015.1 coordinate 3,075,574, forward strand.
TGGTGCAGAATGAGCATGTGGCCGGCCTCCCTCTTCTTCCTTCTACAACTCTTGCCCCAACCATTCCCACCACCTCTGCCATTCCTCTCATCGATTGCCACCAAAATCCTGAATCGTACGTCTTTTCTCATTTTTCTGCGTTTTCACATTACCGTGTTAACGATGTGCATATGGAGTAGTGAGCGAATGTGATCTGAGTGGATAGTTATGTAGACGTGAGAGTAGGGCAAAGTTAACGTTGTTTTCTGTCTCTGCTCCATTCTTCTTCGGTGTTCTTCCTCCCTCTAAGATTCTGCGTAAACAGACGAGTATCCTACATATGAGAGATTCATTAAAGCAGGAATGAGCAGAAATAGAAATGTGATGCAGTAATGAGAGAGTGGGAAGTTGAAGAGACAAAGAAAACGAGAGGGTTCAATGCGGCTGTTTTTATGTTTCCCGGTTGCGTCATTGAAGAATTGAAGATGAATGGGGCGGAAGATTGTATTGCGATGTTCACAGTACTTGTGGGTGGATACGCGTATGAACGGGATTATTGTTTGGACAAGGGAATTTAAGACAGCAAGAGAAACCCATCTGAGAGCTTGATAATGTAATTATTTGGGTTGTATGTAGTATACACAAAATGTTAGATTTTAATCTGTGTATAAGGAAGATCCGAGTTGTTGCAGATGCCGAGACTTGTACTACGTGTCGGAGACCGACATGCTCAAGGCGGTCCGGCAGTCCCTCTACGATGAAGTCATCAAGGGACCCGAGTACATCTCCGCCGACAACTTCACCAGTCTCTTCAACTATGTCGATCTTCTCTCGAATGTGTGTCACTTCCAATTATTCATCTTCGTCTAATGTCATTGACAGTTCTTTTCTTCAGCACTTCCCGGTCCTCAGCTTCTCCTCGGATCTCCGTGTCAAACGACGTCGATCATCCTCCACTGTTAGTCGGCTATTTCTAATATTGCATAATAAGTCCCACGAGAAGTACGAAAACTATATTGTTTATAATAAACGGTTCAAGAAATGGTCAGTAAAGATGTTCAAAGAAATCAAACTAAAAAAAATTAGTTTTACTTTATGTTTTTAGATTTGAGCATTGCTACATTTTTTTTTAATTCTCACGATCTTTCTCCCTCTCTCTCTCTCTCTCTTTCTCTCTCTCTCTCTCTCTCTCTCTCTCTCTCTTTCTTTCTCTCTCTCCCTCTCCCTCTCTGCTCATTTGCAGATCCTCCGTAATAGTGAGCGTGCCCGTATGATCTTCGTCCACTTGCGCGAGTTCCTGGAGGAGAAGCGTCCTCAGCGGTTCGTCTCGGTCTCGGAATGGAAGAGGCAATTCAATAACATTGAGGTTTGCGTTCTTATTTGTAGAGTTGAAGAGGACGTGGTTGTAATTGCAGCAAGTGTTCTCGCATCCATTCCCTGTCAATTCGACGTGGCAGCACTGCCGTGGCTCGTCCCCGATGTTCCGTGGATACACGTGCGGTCTCTGGTCGATCTTCCACTCTCTCACCGTCCACACCTACATCGACACGATCAAAGTACATCTGTCTTTCTCTTGTTTACTTCTCGCTTTCCTGTTTACTTTTCTCGCTGTTCATACCGGAATAAGCGATCAGCTCTCACTTTATTTACCCGAGGAAACGCGCTAACCTTCGAGTTTGTGGTCTTTGCATCTTCGTAAGAAAATTTTTTTCCACGTCGTAGTTTCTGCACTTCGTTCAAGTATTTGCGAAAAATGTACAGCCAGATAGGTTAGAGAAGGGACGCGATCTACATCTTAGGAATAACAACAAAACCATGGCATTCTCATAGAAGAGAGCGAGAGAGAGAGAGAGAGGAAGAGAAAGAAAGAATGAGAAAGAGAGGGGGAGGGAGAGATACAGTCTAGACAGGAAGCGAAGTATTCTCAGGAAACTTTGCTGCTTTATTGTTGACACTGGAACGGGTGTAAAAAGGAAAGAGGCACACAGTCAGCGCATATTCTGGCTGGCACACTTATTTCTGGCCACAAAGATCTCTGTCTGTCTCCCTCCCGCTCTCTCCCCCTCTCTCTCCTCTCTCTCTCTCTCTCCATTCGCTTTGCTTCTTGCTCTCCCTCTCTGTCTACTGCGCTTCATCTATTCTTCGCTCTGTATCGTTGCCAGCCACCTGTCATTTGAAGAGATCAGCTGATTCGAGAAGGGGTTTCCTCAAGAATTCGATGATCAAGTGCACCATCCGACTTATCATTACTTATTATTACTTGCAACTTTTTACTTAAAAAAAAGAAAACTGAGTTTTAGCTATAAATAGTACTAGAAAATTTTGAGATATATGCTTACAGGACGAGCAAGTCGATGCCCTGAAGCCACTCCTGGCCATTCAAGGATGGGTTCGCTCCTTCTTCGGCTGCGAACACTGCAGAAGACACTTCATCAACATGACCACTAAGATCTTCCCTATGAATGAACGACGAGTTAGTTTGAGAGAGAGAGAGAGAGAGAAAGAGAGCAAAGATAATAGAAGGGATATTGGTTTTTTCTTCCTGCAACTACTTGTACGATTCTACGAACGGCTTTCCCGCTCTCCTCTCCGTTTAAGATGAAGCTTTGCAAACAGTGAAGACAGAGTGGTTCCCTTACCAACGAAGATATCGTGAACTGCTCTCTTTCCTCTTCTTCCTTCACTTCACTCTGGATTGAATTGTTCCGCTTGATGGACGGGATCCCTTGTCTTTGCATTGTTTACTCGGCATATCACTGAGCCTCTTAACACTTAACTCTTGCCCTCGGGGAAGACCACAGTGAAAGTGCAAGAGAAAAGAGAGAGAGAGAGAGAGAGAGAGGGAGAGAGAGAGAGTTAAGCCCTTGATACTTCCTCTTTTTAAGAGAGGCAATTTCGATTGTTTGCTAGAAGTGAGTGGAGTGGAGGGAGATCAGTCAGGACAGTGAACGGATCACAGAAGAGAGATCAAAATTATTAATTGAAGAAGGGAATCATCCTATTTGGAAGGGTGTTAAACAGCTTGAAAGATAAGCACACGAGAGGTCATAGATGGGAAAGATGAAAACGTGCAATTTCAGGTTCGCCATGCCCATGACATGATGACCTATTTGTGGCGCGCTCATAACATCGTCAACGCTCGTCTGCACGGCGACCACACGGAGGACCCTCAGTTCACGAAAGTCCAGTTCCCTCCTCCGTTCCTCTGCCCCGCTTGTCATGCTGGAGGAGCCTTCTCTAGACGACAGGTTATCTTTTACTTCTTTAGGCTTATAAATCGTTCTCTCTCCTCTCTCTCTTTCGCTCTTTCTCATCTCTCTCTCTCTCTCTTACCTCTATCTCTTTCTCATCTCTCTCTCTCTTACATCTCTCTCTCTCTCTTTCTTTCATATCTCTCGCTCTCATCCTTCCCTCTCTCATCTCTCTCCCACTCCATCACTCCCTCCAGGTTCGTAACTTCCTTCTGCGATACTACGGGAGCATTGAACCACACGCCCACAGCGACAGTCGTCATCGATTGGCCTGAGCAGTTCCCTTTGGACTGTCGTCGTGTACATAACACATTGGGGACGTCTGCTACTTGTCTCCCTCTCTTCTCGCCTACTACCCCTCGCCCTCTGCCTATTTTCCTCCTCCTGCAGGCAACACTGTTGCGGGTCTTTCTGCGTGTAGACGGGTTCCTTCGTTCTCTATTATCACATATATTCATATCCATGAATGGCAAATTTATTTTGCTTATGTTAGTTCGTACTGTTCACGTAAGTACTTGTGGATGTTTTATTGTTTTGGCCATAGCTGCTAGCTCCTGATCCTTGCACATCATACACTTTTATTGACCTCTCTCTCACAACTACGGTAGAGCACAGGTAAACTCGGAAGTGCAAAGCGAGTGTCCTGCCGAGAACTCCCTCAATTACCCACGGTTTTTGGAAAGTGTCCAGCCATTTCCTACGCCCCTTCTGCTCTCGCCTACTTACTTGTTCATATTGAATAGAGAACTAGCTTGACTTTAACACCTTACTCGACTTTACGGTGTATTGAATGCTTCACATCCTGTACATAGTCTGCTTGATGAATTGCCTCCGGTAGGCGACACTTCACTTCTCTGTTATTCAACTTCACAATCTAATAAAGGAGTGCTCTGATAATTTATCTACAGTGGAAGACAATTGAAATGGCAGCGGGAAGACAGTACAACCGACTTCCTCTAGATGTGGCTGAGGAGAAGACCAGTATCAGGGGCAGACTCCATGACCACTTTTTGTACCTGAAAAAACAACCAGTCGAAGTGGGGATAAGAGAGAGGAATGAATAGAGGACCTCCTTGAAGTGGGGATGACTGGCACCACCCAGAAGACTGAAGATCACGCACTCACTGGTGGTCAGCACAGCGCCCGCTCTTTCCATCTGTTTGTAGGCGAAGGCCCTGGAACGGCTAAGTTGCAATCACAACGATATCACGGTCCTTCTCTTTTTCGTTTTAATGTTTTTTCTAGTGTTACGCTATTCAACACTTTCTGAGCCATGACACTATTATCCAGCATAACCGTAAAATATTTCAAAGTAAACAGTTCGCCGGACACAAAAAGCGCTCCGTAAACCCCGCATACCGAGAGAGAAGGAAAAGTAGACTGGGTAAACTGTTTGCTGAGAATGTGCAAGGGAAGTTGCAAAGCACTCACTGCTCACTATGCTTATGCTCTTATTTTCTTCCTTTTTGCTTTACCACATCATTCATCACGACTCCTTTCCGCTTCTGCTTCTCTCTCTCCCTCTCTCTCTTCTTCTCTCTCTCTCTCTCTCTCTTCCTCTCTCTCTCCTCCTTTTCGTAGAAGAAGCTGGAGAAGGCGTCCGGGTTGTTTGCAGGGAGGCGCCGGCCGATAGCCGCCAGACTGTCGCCTCCTCTGACCCTTCTCTTCCTCCCTTCACTCTTCTCTCAACACAAACTCCCATACACTTCCTAATTTTCCCGTCAACATATATCACCTCTCTCTAGTGTACACTCTCCCCACTACAGGGAATGAACAAAAGGGTTGCGAATTCCTGCATCGGTGGTCCCCGGATTACCCGTTTTTGAAGAGATTTTTTTCTTACATAAATTCGGTTACTATATATAGAAAACGAGAGAAGGAGAAAAAATGGTTTTTTTTTTAACTACCCCACCGCGTGTTTTGACCCCATTTTTAAACTACCACAACCTGTTCAGGAAGACAATCCGGTAACCCTTTATTCCCCTGGAAGAACGAAGAAAGAAGGGAGGAAAGAAAGAAGGAAAGAAAAAAGAGAGAAAGAAAGAAAGAAAGAAAGAAAGAAAGAAAGAAAGAAAGAAAGAAAGAAAGAAAGAAAGAAGAAAATAAAGACCTGTCCACAGCGGCGCGGCTGCTCGTGGCATCGACGACAACGTGGACACTGTAGCCCTTCTCAAGGAAGTCGAAGGTCGTCTGAAGAGAGAGAAGAGTCAGAGTGAACACGAAAAAGAGCCCTGGCATGCCTGCAGCACGCAAACATGCGCTTCGATTCCGCAGAGAATAATCGACTTCGCGGATTTGGGCAGAATCTCTTCGACTTCAGGAAGGCACATCGAGAACTGAATGGGCATTCAATCATCTGTTGCTGTAGAAAGAGAAACCAGAACCTTAGTCTTCTCGAAGACTGGAGTGCCCTCGGGTACGTTGAGTTCGGGGACGAGGTGGCCGAGACCCTTCGGGTACTGCTCAGTTGCGATGATCGGCACCTGCACTCGTCTTCAATTCAATTCAATTATTTTATCGCACAGCCCATGTAAAGGAGATAACATAAATACAAATAGTTAAGACTACTTGCATCTCTTACCCCGTACCCTCCTTCTACTACCTAACAAAAATAATAACCTGGAGAATTCGAGCTGTTTCGATGAGTCGTCGCGATACTTCAACAACCTGTGGGAACTTGATAATGTTGTTCCTGCAAAACTCTCTTATCTTTAAAGTGAAACTCATAAGTATTTAAAATACCGGAATTTCTCCTGTAGATCACAGACGAAGAGAACACTTTCCTTCGTGGAGACGCGAGAAAATTGACGGAGGGCGTTGGAAGTCGCCATCCCCTTCACTCAACAAAGTAGATAATTTTTCCCATCCGTACTCTGTTGTAAACGTAGCCTTCAGCTATCATACATTGCATTGCGGATCTCTCGTGGCTCTTATCTCTCACCGATGGGAAATGGCTGCACTGAGGGTCCCACAAAACTGGGTGTTTAAGACCCCCGAGGGCATAAAAAACAGGGTGGGTACACCAACACTCTAATTTTATACTATATTGCGGTTATCTTTACGTGGCGTGTACCTCTCACCTCTCATTCTAGTCATGAGCCACGTAGAACCTCTAGGCTTACGTTGTCATTATAATTAGCATACTAGCCTACGTGAGTCACCCATTCCATAACGATTACATGCTTCTAATCGGTGAGCTCATTTCATTTTAGTACTAACTCTTGCCTTCAAGCGGCGGTGATCCGCTCGCTCTCTCTTTCTCTTCTCTCAAGTCCCTCCCGCTCCCCTCGTCCTCACATATTCTATTCCCTGCGGTTCTCCAAGAGAATTTAAATTCAATCGCATACAAAAATTGAGATGAATAGTGCCAATAGCAAGAGCATTGCCAATAACAACCTAACTATTTTCAGTCACGCAACCATAGCCCGATTTCTACAGAATACGATATCGTATATTCGTTCAAAGTCAAACCCAGGTATCACCCTGAACCACCCTGGCACCATGAACTAACCAAAGTACTTCAAAGTGCACCCCCAGCTGTCATTCGTGAAGCAGATTAAAGCGGACCCTTTGCCACTCAACACTTTTCCATTCAAAACGACATCTTTCTCAACGTAGACGTCATTTATCCAGATATATATTGCGAACAGTCAATGTTCTTTTGTTAATCGTTATAAGAACGAATTAATTACAGTAAGGAAACAGTGAATTCTAATCGAAACGAGCACCCATAAATGAAAGTGACAGATATGAATTGCAGCCAGCCAGGGGAGCCAATGGTGTGCTGGTTGTTACAGGGTTAGAAGACAAGTCAGCAGTCTGCATGAAAGAATCGGCAAATTGAAGTCGAGACCACGGAGGTTGCTTGTGTACATCATGAAGGAGAGCAAAATGACTGATTACGATTTAATGAGGCAACGTTATGAGGTGATCTGTATGGCAATTGTGAGAGGAAAAGTGCGATTGGCGTAGGTAGGCAACGAAAGGTGATGTTAGATTCCAGGAGGAAGGAAGACACAAATAAAGAAAAAAGAAAGAAAGAAAGAAAGAAAGAAAGAAAGAAAGAAAGAAAGAAAGAAAGAAAAGGTTTAATTACCCAAGTTGGTTTAATTACCCAAGTTTGAAGGTTTAATTACCCAAGTTTGAGAGCGGTCGGTCCGAGCTCCGCTCCTCTCAAGAGCCGAACCGACGTTTCTCCGCGACGCCCCTCGTGCCTGGGGGGCACTAACTTTCTCGACAGGCACAACCAAAGGTTCTTCTTCCACTTCCTCCCTGATCATACTCCTACTTCCGGCCTCCTTTCTCACCCTTGGGCCAAGGGCATAATCTGTCTTCTTCTGGCCCCTTTACGGTTAAGTCATCATAAATGACGCAGCCCATTGACCTCTCTGCCGTCTCCTCTTTCCTTCAGAGCAGAAAGCAAAAGAGGCGCCGCACAGACGATGAAACCGCCGCCATCGACACGGACGACGTCCTCGACTACTTGGTCGAGCAGCTCTCTTCCCTCAGGGCCACTGTCTCCTCGCTCACCGACTCCATCTCCTCGCTCGAATCCAACGCGGCAGCCAAGGACATACAAATCAGCGAGCTTAACAATACCATTGTTGCCCTGTCTGATAGATTTGAATCGATTGACAGTCGCACCACCCTGCCGCTCCCTGCTCCCAATCCTGTCACAATCGATGCTGCCCCTATCCAGGCTGATGACCCCATGACCTCCAATGAGACTCCCCCCTCTTCCTCCTCATCGCCCCCTCCCTGGGACTACTCCCGAGAGACCGAGGATGAGATTAGGGACCGCCATGAGCGTCGACGAGCTCTTGTCATTTATGGCCTCCCTGTTCAGCACAGCAACTCCCCCACCCAGACAGCTCTCGCATATTACAACTCTGTTGTCTCTCTCCTCGATTCCATTGGTGTCGCTTGCCTCCCCATAACTGTATACCCTCTTGTTGACCGCCCTCGCTCCAACGCTTCTAACCCACTAAAGGTCATTCTCCCCACTTCCAAATATCAACTCCTGGCCATTAACAATTCCCATAGGCTTCGTAACTCTGTTAACTATTCTAGATGTTATATCCTTCCCTCTCGCACTTTCGCCGAGAGGGGCATTGTCCCCACCGCCCCCAAGCTCCCCGACTTTTCCCGTTTCTTCGCCAAACCTCCAGGCCAACGCACGGCAAACAATCCTCCTCCCCAATCTCTCTCCAATCGCCCAGCCACTCGCCGGCCTTCCCATTCTCATACCACTCGCCTCAACCACTCTCGCTCCCATTTCAACCACACCTATGCCTCCATCGCCCGCGGAGACCACACCCCCTCTCCCCTCTCCTCATTCCACCCTCAGCCACCTCCGCAGCTGACCTTCCAGCCTGCCCCCTCTCACCAACCTCCCCCCACCCACTACCCAATCACTCCTCTCATGCCTCCCCCAAACATCTCTCAGCCTCCTCCTTCTTACACTTACCCCCACTCTAACTTTTATACTAACAATCGCTTCTCCCCACTCGCCTCTCTCGCCTCTCTCAACCCTCCTCCCCCTTTCCACTTCCACCAGCCACCTCCACAGTTTTGAGTAATGCCACTCGCAGGCAATTCGATTCCCGCATTTACTCGTTTAATGCTAGATCAATGGTCAACAAGATCTATGATCTCTCTGTTTTACTCTCCCGATCGTTCGCTGTTATTGCTATAGTCGAAACTTGGCTCAGCTCCTCATTACCTGATAGCTTCCTTCTTAATGGTTCTCCCGACTATTCAGTTATCCGCCAAGACCGCCCTAGACGCAAGGGGGGCGGCGTTGCCCTCCTCTTCCGGTCCTCCATCTCAACTACTGTAGTAATGTCCATATCTTCCCCTAATGCTTTTGAGTTCCTTTCTGTTGACGCCAATTTCAACAGTGATTTAGTCCATTTTATCCTCGTTTATCGCGCTCCCTCCTGTTCTTCTGACGACAATGCCAATCTCATCAAGATACTAACCGATCTCTCGACCGCTTCTCACCCAACTGTACTCCTAGGAGATTTTAATTACCCCGACATCCTTTGGAAATCAGTCCCCCCCATCCCCTCCGCGGCGCTATCCCTTCCTTCTAGACAATTCCGCGACTTTACTAACTCCTGTTTCTTTGCTCAGCTCACCCCCTCCCCTACTTGCAATAATCACTTTCTTGACCTCGTTCTATCCAACACTCCCTCTCTTATCTCTCAAGTATCACTTTCCCCTCCATTCTTCAACTCTGACCATTCAACTATCGAAGCAACTCTCTCTCTTTCTCATGCCAAGCCCTCTTCTGTTTATGTTAGAAATTACGCCAATGTTGACTACCAAGCTGCTTGTCAATTCCTCTTAGATTTTTCATTTCCCAGCCCCTTCCACAAGTCTACGGATGTTAACGATATGTACTCTTCTTTTACTTCTGCCCTTCTTGCCGTAGAGGATATCTTTGTCCCTTTCAAGCGCGTTTCCTCCCGAGGAATCCGTCTCCCCGAACACATCCTCCGCCTCAAGCGTAAGCGTTTCGACGCCTGGCTCAATCTTTTGTCTCTTGACTCTGACTCCGCTCGTTCTGCTTATTCTTCTGCCAATTCCCGCTACTGCAAGGCCATGGATAAGTACTCTAGTAATGTTGAAAAGCATGTTATCAATTCTAAGAATAAATCCCTCTTTTTCAAATTTATGCGTAACCGTATTTCCTCCAAGCCCCGAGGAGTCGACTCCCTCTCATCCCCTTCAGGCCGCACTTATTTTTCGGATAAAGATAAAGCCCAACTTTTAGCTGACACCTTCTCCTCTGCTTATACAGTTGATGATGGCACCCTCCCCTCGTTGCCTCCTAATTATTTTACCCGCTCTTCTCTCTCCTCTTCTACTTTTAATATCAACTTCCCTCGTCATGAAATATACCGCCTCATTAAGACTTGGAAGAATTCATCTTGTAAGACCCCTGACACCTTCAATTTACTTTTCATTAAAAACCTAGCTATCCCCATCTCTGAAGCACTCGAATATATATTTGATTACTCTTATTCCACTTCCTCTGTACCTTCTGCCTGGAAATCCTAAATTGTTATTCCAATTAAGAAGAAGCAACCATTTTCTGACCCTTCCAATTATCGCCCATCTCCATAACATCTATTTTCTCCCGTATATTTGAACGCATGCTCTGTAGAAAACTCTATGCCTTCTGTAATGATGCCCATTTAATTCCTGACCAGCAATATGGTTTTAGGCCCAAGCGCTCCATTGACTTTCAAATGTTAGGATGTCTAGAACATTGGACCTCTGCAGTTGCTCAGTCTCGTTCTACTGACGTTATTTATTTCGACCATTCTCGTGCTTTCGATCGTGTTTCCCATCCTAAACTTATCCACAAGCTTCGCCTTCTCTCTCTTCCTCCCAAATGCATCTCATGGATCTCCTCCTTCCTTCACAACCGCACCATCTCTGTCCGTGTTGGATCAACTCTCTCTCCCCCACTACCCGTTACCAGCGGTATCCCTCAAGGGACCGTCCTAGGCCCCCTTCTATTTATTCTATACACTAGCGACTTGCCCTTGTTGATTTCTTCTCACGATGTACACTCCAGTTGTTTCGCCGATGATCTCAAGATTTTTCGCTCCTTTCCTAATTCCTCCTCCAATGCTCCTTTACAGACCGCCATAGATGAAGTAGCAACTTCGCTCCAAGAACCATCACACTCTTGTCAATGTGTACACGTTATACATCCGGCCCTTGCTCGAATCCTCCTCTATTGTCTTCTCTCATCGTCTTAAAAAAGACATCCTCAAATTAGAACGAATCCAGAATTACTTCACTCGCTTTATTTACCGTCGTTGTTTTGGCTTTACTAACCGCGCGGACATTCCCAACCCAACTACTCGTAACCAGGCCCTTTCCCTCCCTCCCTCTTATCCCGCAGGCAACACTCCGATTTTACCCTTGCGCGTCGTCTCGTTTTCGGTCACAGGCGTATCTCAGACCGTTTTCCTCATTATTATCATTTCCGCAACTCTCGCACGCGTGGCTTATCCTTCCTTCTTTCGTACCCCTCCACTCGTTCCTCCGTCCGGAACCACTCCTTCTTTATTAGATCAGCTAAAGCTTTTAACGTACTAGCCAAATCTACTCCGCCTTCTTCTCTCTCTTCCCCTTCAACCTCATCCCTACAGTAATTCACACTTATTTTACTGTACTGTACCATGTTCTTTGTTATCCTCTATCCATTCACTATACCCCACGTGTCACCACGTAAATAAATCAAATCAAATCAATTTTCAGTCACGCAACCATAGCCCGATTTCTACAGAATACGATATCGTATAATTCGTTCAAAGTCAAACCCAGGTATCACCCTGGCACCATGAACTAACCAAAGTACTTCAAAGTGCACCCCCAGCTGTCATTCGCGAAGCAGATTAAAGCGGACCCTTTGCCACTCAACACTTTTCCATTCAAAACGACATCTTTCTCAACGTAGACGTCATTTATCCAGATATATATTGCGAACAGTCAATGTTCTTTTGTTAATCGTTATAGGAACGAATTAATTACAGTAAGGAAACAGTGAATTCTAATCGAAACGAGCACCCATAAATGAAAGTGACAGATATGAATTGCAGCCAGCCAGGGGAGCCAATGGTGTGCTGGTTGTTACAGGGTTAGAAGACAAGTCAGCAGTCTGCATGAAAGAATCGG
>CALZFC010000015.1:3090000-3095000 GCA_945643635.1 Allodiplogaster sudhausi
GTGGATGAGGGGAGTGAGCTTCTTTCTTTTGTCTTGCTCTGATGCACTAGATTCATCATCTTCTGCACAGCATTCGGAGAATCCACTCCGAACTTGGCACCGACGAATCCCCTGAGGGGACCCATCTGGGCTTGGAGTGCAGAAGCAGAGCCGGCGGACTGGCTGCTCAGACTGCTTGGGGTAGGGGATGGGACACGAGGGGGTCGTCGACTGAGACCAGAGGAGCCCATCGAGGCAGAGGCCGAGGAAGATCCAACTCTCTCCCCATTCGAGGGTGCCGTAGAGGGTTCCGCCTCGAGGGAGAGGGCATCTAGTGCCGACTCCGAGTCCACCACCAACAACTCCGCCAAGTACGCCTTCACTTTCCGCACCATCAGGGCTTGCTCATAGATCTGAAGAACATAAATTACTGGTTATAAAATTAAAAACACATGTGAAAAAACTGATTAATAGAAAATAGACTATTTTCTGTAGAGAACACTGGATATTTTGGTTGTTCCATGAAGTCTTAAAGGGAGTAACAGGGCAAAAAAGGTACTGTAGATTTAACAGACCCATCCTTATTGCCGGCCTCCCCAAAGCCCTACCCCACCATTTTTTGTGGATCATTTAGGTAGAAACAGCTAGCCCACTCTGATTTCCGTGCCCAATACCTCTTCCCCACTCTAATCTTCTTGGTCCTCGACAACGATTTAATTCCCTGGGAGCAACCTTCTTCCTCGGCTGAGCTGCTTGCTTCCCGTGGTTCTTCCTCATCGTGGCTACCGTACCCGGACCATACTCGAATGTATTCATGTGCAACAACGCGTCGTTGATGTTTCCGCCACTCTGAGAATAAATATATTTCACAATTAAAACCAGATTGTACTACTAACAAGCTAGAATAAAGATGATTTGAAGGGCGAGAATGAAGGAACGAACCCTCTCTGCCATCTGGTTTATCTCGTAAGGAGCACTGCACAGCTTCGCCACTCTCCGCACCTCTCGCGCAATCATTCGAAGCTTCTCGAAGTTGACCAGCTTCTCGGAGTACGTCGGATTGCCTTCGTGCATGAACGTGAGATCCTGTAGAGAGAGATCAGGATAGAGAGAAGAAGAGAAGAGAGAGAAAGGGAGGGAGAGAGAAACCTTCTTGATGACTGGGTAGATGGGAATGAGTGGAGGCTCATGAATGAGAGCAGCCAGATGTTGTCTGTACTTGCTCATGTTGCGGGACAACTCGACCAGGGCAGCCATCTCATCCAGCATTTTCATGTACTTCCTGAAGAATGAGTCATTCTTTGAGATGATAACAAGAATAAATGAGAGAAGGAAGAGAAAGAAAGATCTGCTTACCCGCTCACTCGATTCCACGAATCATGCAGTCTACGCACGGCGTGCTTCTCAAGGCCGCTGTAGATGGCGAACATCGAGTTGAAGTTCCGCAAGTCACGGCAGTATCTGCAAGGGGAGAAGATCGTCCACCAGGGCAACAAGAACGGCAAGGAAAAGAGGAGAACTGGAAGAAGAGGAGGAGAACAGCGAGGAAAAGAGGAAAATAGCAAGAATATCAAGAAGAAAGAGACCTCGCAATCTTGATGAACTTCTTGATGAGCTTGGCCCTCTTGTTGACATTCTTCTCTGAGCAGACCTCACTCCCCACCCACCACATCTCTCGGTTGAAAATGGATTCGAACTCGCCCAGGCGAGCCCATCCATATCTGCAATCCATTCCCGATTAACCAAAATTTAAAGTATATCTATAGGAACGACTAAAATGCACCAAGCATGGAGAACGAAACAAACCGGCTCTCAAGTTGGAACAAATTGTCGATGTACTCGGTGGGCTCGATCGACGAAAACACAGCAAAGTCCTGCAATGATTGATTACTTTATATCTCTTCTAAGGGGCGAGTGATAACCATGATTGGTTGATTCGATGACTACAAGTGAATGAAGAGCCTTACCTGGAGAGTGAGCTGAGCAGCCACGACATACGCATTGAGAGAGAGCAGCTGGGCCTGCGCCTCCTTCAACACTTCTCCCGCCAGTTCATCCGGCACTAGAGGATCCGACCGGGAGTTGTTCTTCAGGTAATAACTACAACAACAGAAGGCTAGGACGAGAGAGGTTGGGATGGAACAAAAAAAAGAGAGACAGAGACAGAGAGAGAAAGAGAAAGAGGAGAGAGGAGAGAGAGAGAGAGAGAGAGAGGGGGAGGGAGAGAGAGAGAAAGAAAAAAAGAGAGAGTTCGCACCGGCCATTGAGAGAGATTCGTTCCGCGAGATTCTCCATCTGCGGTGGCAATCGCCTTTGCTTGATGACTCGTTCAGGAGTGACACTCGTTTCACAAAGGGACCATTCCAGGCTTCCTTCGTGAGTCATCCCGAACTCCTACAAGACAAAACAGACATTACCTTCAACCACGAGTCTCATTTATGCATCAAAAGGTTGTTTTTTTTCCCAAAAAAATGAAATGTGAGAAATATCATCTGAAACAGCGGAACTGAATTTTACTAGAACGGACAAAACTTTGTTTTGCTTAAGACGTTGAATTCACTAGGAGTTAATTTGAAGATCGTAATTACTAAACGGGAAAAAATAAAAGTGGAGTAGTAAAAAAAGATGAGGGAAAAACTAGCTTGAAGAGCAAGCTGGACGACATTCTGAGCAGTGGTCTCCTTGTAAACGGGGAGGTACTTGAATGTCTGGTCTGCCCTGTAGATCTTCAGGACGTGTTCAGGCACCTCACTTCTCACGGGGCCGTAGTACTGAGCCAGCAAGCCTTGAGTTACTGAGGAGGATGGAGAGAGGGCATTCACCAGGTCGGGATTCGAGCGAGACGAGCGAAGTTCCGATGATGGCTGCATATTCCACAAGCATTTCATTTATGACAAAACTTTCCACTTTTTGCTAGTCTCTGACAAAATAAGCATAAATCGAATGGTTGAAATGAGACCGAACCATTCTGTGCATGGTTCCGTCCACAGAGTCGTCTCCACAACTCTCAGCTCGTCCCCCTCCGGCCCTCCACATGGTGAACAGCCGGTCCATCATGCCCCCCGTCCCTCCTGGCTTCAGGGTGGCAGCCGACAACTTCGGCCCAACTGCCCCCTGCAGTCCTCCGTTCCCAAGTTGAATCGCTTTCACATTCGGGACACTCGTTCTGCAATTAATGAGACAGAAATAATATAAATTACAATAAATGAATAAAAAAGAGTAAAGCATACCTGGGTGCACCAAGGGCGCCGACAATGGCCTTAGTCCTCTGTTTCGCTGCACTGCTAGCACCGCCTCCTGCCTCGGAGACAGAGCCACGTGAGATCAGTTCCTTGAAGCCGAGGATGTTGCTTTTGAGTAGAAGAGACAGTTGAACACTTCGTTTTGCCAGATCATTCGCGCGAGAAAGAGTCGCAAACTTAAGCGATTGGCTGTTGACCTTAAGAGAAGAAAAGTATTTCAAGTGGGATGAGTCATCAGAGAAAATAGAGCAAAAAGAATGAAGCAAGAAGAAGAAAAGAAGAGCAAACCTCAATCAACTCGTCTCCCTTCCTCACTCCCGCTTTTTCAGCCGTCGACCCGACATCGACTTGAGACACGAAGATACCAGAGTTCAGCTCCTTCCCACCAACCAGGACAAAGGGCGGAGGATCATCCTCAAATCCAGAAATGTCATACTAATTCATAATCACAGTAGTCCAGAATGGTCTCAAAGGATATAGCAAGGAAACCTTAGAAGCTCTGGAGAACTGAACACAGCGGGGACGAGCCTTGACAGAACAAGCAATGTTCAGAAGAGACTGCTGAGAATGCATTCCGTCTCTAAAAATAGGCAAGTATTCTTCAACTAATCAAGGCGAAACTAGTATAAGAAAGAAAACGAAATTGAGCAAATCGAAATTTGTAGGGACCTTTCTAATGCAGCTTCAAATCTTGAGAGCAACTTGGCCAACTCGTCGTTTGTCTCGAAGTCGTTATGATGGTTGTTCACCCACAACAACACGATCCGCGCAACCTGAAGGGAGCTTATCATGGGAATGGAACGAGAGATAAGAAAAGATGAAAGCACACCCTGTCGCGATAGGCAGAGTCAGCAAAGAGGTACATGAGCTTCTCGAAGATGGTGCAAGGGTCGTGGATGAAAACACGGTAGGTCAAGAGGAAGTCATCGACGTAATGAGGGTCAACTGAAGAGTCTCGCTCCTCCACCAAATGGCTAATCAACTTGTCCGGCTGCAATTCTCACAGTATACACTGAAACAGTGGAGATGGCAAGTATTTGTGAGAGTTGCAAAAGTGAATGAGGAGAGTGAACCTTTCCCTTGATGAGCACCAAGCCAACGTGATTACCGACCGTGCGCCTCTCCGTCTCACTTACAACCTACAACATTTCGTTCGTTAAGTCTATTTTTTTTTAAGAAAAAAAAGAACTCCTAGTAATTGTTACAAAGAAATGATAAAAAGAAAACAAAACATTTTCGGAAAGCAATGTTAAAGGGGATAGGGTAGATATGATTATTGTTGGGGTGAAGTAACCTCACCTCTCCCGTCAGGCCATCTCTGTCCTTTTCTATGTGTTCACCCAAGGTAGACATGATCGAGCAGAAGTCCTTGTGTTCAACCAGAACGAACTCACAATCCGCAACCTCAAAAATGGATATGAACAGATGGCATTAATTCAATATAGTTGAAGATGTCTAACGAGTGTTCTCATATCGCCGCAGTGGTATTGCTGAGTGGCTATGGGCTCAGCACCGAAGCAGTCACCCAGTTTGTACTCAGCTCTCTCCCCATTCGGCTTACTCACTTCTACTTGGCCATTCACAATTACCGACCTGCAAGCACAATATAACTTTGTAATCATCTATATGGAAGTTACATCGACATGTGATAAAAAGAGTTATAACACAGCGAAGATTCTAACCAGGCATCGAGTCGCTCGTTATTGTGCATTACAATGGTGCCCGCCTCAGGGACTACGGCGTAAACCATCTTGAGACAAAGTTGTCTCTTGATGGACA
>CALZFC010000015.1:3100000-3130000 GCA_945643635.1 Allodiplogaster sudhausi
TCCGTTCATTCCTCCCAGTGAGGAACCAGAAGACGATGACTGGGCACTCGATGTCACAGCACTGCTGCCTGAAGCAGATGAGGTCAAGTAAGACATCCAGTCCATGTAGTACATAAATGAAGATAATGCAACATCTGGTCATGGGATGTTGTCCTAATTACAAAAACCTCAACCTTTTGAAAGGGTCTGCAAAAAACTGCCAACAACTTAAAAAAAAGGATCTATAAATGACAACTGATATTGCATTGAAACTTGTATCCAAATTAAAATCATCAACAATAAGATTTTATGAGGTCTCCTTTTTCTATTTATATTTTTACTAATTAGGAAAACGTCCCATTACCAAAAACTTCAGTAAAGTTTTCTTGAAGAATTGTTGGATGGCTGCAGGTGCTACTGTATATAAAACAAGTCTCTCATAGATATAAAAGTCATCTTACTGTTCATTTCTCCCGCCTTAACGCATCAATTTGTCTGATAGCAATCAAGCGATTCAACGATAAGAGACTTCAACGGGGAGAGAAAAGAAAATTTCAAACAAAACAGCAGTGATAACAAATGCAAAGACAAAGAGGAGAGGGAGACAGAGAAAGAAAGAAAGAAATTATAACCATCGAGTGAAGGATGAGAGACGGCGACGTGTCTCCGGAGATGATGACCACCAGGGGGAGGGGGAGGAAGGGGAGGGGGGTGCGAGAGGGCCGCAGGCTTCGACGAAGACACCACTGGGATGCGCTGCACGTCCGGGTAATCTATCTGCAAGTAGACGGTCACAGCAATGGGGAGATTAGGGAATTATTAATATATTAAAAAAGGAAGTGAAGTTGTATGCGTGATTAAGGCGAATTGGTAAGTAAGTATTAGAAGAATGCCGTTTTATCTGAAATGTTAATAATGAATCAAAAGATAACAAGAACTTACAACAATCATCTCAGACTCTTGTAATACCACGCAACTTGTAGTCCTTCTGTAGTTCAGTCCGTTTCGCTTTCCAAAACTGAAAAAAAAACAAAAGAATTACACTAAGGATCCCTTTTCAAAGAAAAAATAAATCGTACCAGATAACTATAAAAAAACAATTAATTGTAAATTTATCTGATAACTACACAAATCTCAAATTTTAACACACAGCCTACAATAACAAGTTAGACCCCATTATAGCAGCATTTTAGCCATTATTCAAATACATATGTCATCTATACGTTTGCAAAGCAAAACAACAGGTTTATCCTCAATAGAGAAGGGGGAAATCTAGGAATGACGTCAAGAACCGCACGCGAAAAATAAACAGGAAAGGGAGAGAACCGAGTGATGGATGGTTAAGCTTGCTCAAAGGCGCAACAATTCAGAGGAAACACAGGCGTTTCTCTCCAGGTAAGCAGGGCGGGCGAGGTCAGAGCAAATGAAACGAGCAGCGAGAGAAGGGTAGAATAGAAGAGAGATAGAGTGAGCTGAAGAGAGGAGGAATGTGAGTAACATAGAGAGCGAAGGAGAGAGAACGTGCGACGGAGAGGGGAAGAGAACGAGCGATTAATCGTGGAATACAACCAGCCAGGAAGCTGCCATAGGCAACTCTGCAAGCAGTAGCAGCGGAAAGAAAGGCAACTATCGAACAGTGAGAGAAGGGGAGCTCAGAGCTAGAAGAAGCATCCCACTAGAGCCACAAAGTGGCCGCGCAATGGCTGGCATTTACCACCCGTTGGCCAGTCCATTCCTTTCCTCTCTCTCTCTCTCTCTCTCTCTCTCTCTCTCTCTCTCGTTGAGAGGTGCGATCCGCTTCTTCCTTCCCATTTCTCCTTCCCTCTTCCGCCCCTCACCTCCAAGGTGCGCCAAGATGTCAGCATTTATTTTTCTCTACCTCCACTTCGTCTTTCTCCCTCTCGAGGTCTCATGATCCCTCATTTTTGTGTGCATCACACACCCTCTCTCCCACAATGTGACATTCTATTTACTCACCGCTCCCTAGTGGGTCGGCACTCAAAAAGGGCGCCATTCTTTCTTTCTTTCACTTCCCCAAGTTCCAATTCGACGAAGGGCATAAAAACATGAGACAACTCATTGGAGGTCGATTATGTTGTGGGGGGGGGATGAGGAAGCGTAGCTGGTATTCAATAAAAGAAGGGGGAGAATGAAGGGAAGATGCATCTCTCATGCACCCGAACAGAGAAAGAACTGAGACAAAACCAAGCAGAAGAAGGAATGCAAGAACGAGAGAGAAGTGGAGAAGAGAAGGAAGTGAGAAAGAGAAGATCATCGCCAAAGGAAAACATTCCAATTCAACTTGATTGGTAATTGAATGCACATCAGCAAACCACACCAACTAATCAGTTTAAGCTATCACAGTGCCACGAAGAGAATGGTAACGAGAAAATTAGCAATTCATTTTGCATGAAAATTATCTTCGGTATAACAAAATCACGCATTCCTTCGAGTCTAGTAACATCAGATAAATTAGGAAAACCTGTAAATCTTTTTCATGTCCATGGCTGATTTTTTTTTACATGGTCGCGGTTAAAGAAATGAGGTTGCGGTTAAAGAAGATCCCAAACAATCTGTTTCATCTGACACAATTTCCACAGATCTCTATGCAGAAAAGCGCATCAAGAGATCAGCGAAGCAAAAGCGGAAACTAATTTTATCCGCGCAGAACCGTCGAGCAAAAGGAAGAAAAAAGACCTTGCTCATAATTCAACTTCTAATCGCAATAACCTAGTCAATTTTGAAGTTTTGTTCATTCTACGAATCATTATTTTTCATTATCTAAAGCGCTGGACATACAAAATAATATTATAGGATTTAATTCACATTGAAATCCTGTTGTCACAAATATTGGCAACTATCAATGTACCTTTCATGCATACCGCAACGGTCGCATATACAGCTGTCTCCATCAGAATCAGTGGAATCTGCCTCGCATGGAAGGGGAGGGAGAGGACGGGAAGCCCAGTCTATCTCAGCTTCCATCTTCAACCGACCAGATGGGAAAGAAAGAGACCACAATGACCGCAGGAGGATAAGAAGTAGAAAGAAGAGTAGCAAAGACGTAACCAGGCCAGGGAGAGAAAACGGACCGGAGAAGTACGCGCGTGTCCACTCGCAAGCATTCCCCCCCCAGCACTGCTGTCGAGACACTCTTGCTCTCTCTCCTCTCTCTCTCTCTCTTTCAATAAAATGCCGCAATTTTCTCTCTCTTCCTGATCTTCCTGCGGCTCTCGTCTTCTTCAACTCATCTCTTGCTCTTGATGAGGACAAGTGGAGTGAGAAGGCATGCGTGAAATAGAGCAGAGAGCGAGAGAGGGAGAGAGAAAGACCAGGTGTGAAACAGAGGAAGGGTGGGAGCAGAGGTGAAAGAATTGAAAAAAGCAGAGCAGACCATGCTTCTGTTAAACCCGCAAACCTCTCAAAGGACGCAACATTCCACCTTCATCCCATTTCTCGCAGGATAGCGCATTCTCTGCTCATTCTCACTCACTCTTCAGATCAATTCGAGAATTCTTCACACCTCGCTGTGATCACAACGAAAGCAAATGGAACATGACAGACTATTGCAGAGACCCAGACAGCCAGGGAGATGGAGAGGCTGAGAAAAAGAAAGAGAGACGCGGTAGAAAAGAGTGAAATGACCTTCGTCAAAACGGTTGTTTACGCTGGGAAACCAAAACAATTCTAACACTTCTTGGAATTCATAAGCCTTCGCGAACTAAAGAAACAAGAGAAAGAATACCGAACCATCCGTAAGGGAGGAAGATGTGGTTGTCGATGAAGACAGAGCCAGACAGCAGAATGTACCAGCAGGTCGCGTGCTGGCCCTCTCTGCACAGACATCAGTCGTGTATTATACATTGATTAACCAAACATCTTTAGTGTTATATAACCCAGATAGAGTTCGGAAAAAGGGAATACAAGTAGACAGTAACCTAAAGAGAAGTTGCTGAGGCGGAAGCCTCTCATAGCGGGCAGATGCACAAATCGCTTTGAGCGGGGCGTTGTAGAGGGTGGCAAACATCTCCAGCTGACGCAGTTGATCAAAAATATTACGCACATCCTAAGACATGTCTGCTTAGCATGTGGATACACCAACCATCTAGAGATGGTTATGGTTTCAAGAAAAACAAATGTGCAAAATAACAATGATCGTGAAAAAAGATAAACGCTTAAATTACAGTAAAAGAAACTGAAGAAGAATAATATGCTCACAAAATACCTCGCTAGAGCGAAGATGGGGCGGTTTAATGAGAGATTCGTAGAAGCGCGCATCGTTGATTGGATCCATGCAGGGGGAATCTTCCCCGTCCACTCCTCCGCGGACGCTCTTATTCCTCTTCACTACAACAATATTGGTGTCCGTCTGAGATGTTTCAAAGAAAGATCACGCGGCAGCCTATGGTTGTTCGAAATCAGAATCAGTGCCAATTATTAAAATTCCTTCTCCAAATTTGTAGAGCGCCAATTATACACGGCACGAAAAATGAAAGGAAGTGGTGCTTAGAAGGCAAAACCTAAAGGGACGTAATAAATAAAGTACGCCATTTCATTCAGTGCTACTTTATTCAATTATTGGTACTATTCAACTATTTCTACCCCAGAGGTCAATTTTTTTTCGCTGAAAATCACTCCAGGGGGGTTTTCAGGCACGGGGAACACGAATATCATATTCATTTCTTATCATGACATCATTTTCCCGTGTTACGGTAAGTTTACGGTATATGGGTTGATGTACTCTTGCTGAGTTGATCTTGCTCATCTTTGTTGATTTAATTGTTAATACGTTGTTGACTATAATGGATTAATTGTTTGAAATAAAAGTGAACAATAAAATGAACAGTATATTCGTATTCTCCTTTTAAAATGTTACCAATCACATGGTTTACAAGTAGTTTAGAACAAAATGGCCATATACCGTAAACTTACCGTAACTCGGGAAAATGATGTCATGATAAGAAATGAATATGATATTCGTGTTCCCCGTGCCCGAAAACCCCCCTGGAGTGATTTTCAGCGAAAAAAAAAATTTCAAAAAAAAATTGACCTCTGGGGTCGAAATAGTTGAATAGTACCCAATTATTATATGCTATTTTAATCGGAGCAAGTAGACTAGAAAACAAATACCTGAGAAACTTGGAAAAATTATGCCCCTCCCAACTAGGATAGCACCTTTTATTTAACATATAAAGACGGACATACAAATTGAGTCGAATAAAAGGAGGGATTGGCAAACCATAGGAGAAAGAAATACTCGGATCCTGTTGTAAAAAAAAAAAACAAGAAACATCTAGAAAAAAAAAGATCTTCTGCCATTTAGAACAAAGATTTGACACGGCATTATTTTGTTATTACAATCCGTTGCCCAAGGCGCTTTGGAACGGAGCATTGAGAATTAGAAGGGTGAGAAGGACCGAGGGAGGAGGCGAAGAGAGGGAGTGTCGAGGGCGATCGATCGATTGCAAGAGGCGTGCTTAGGCCTGCGAGGGTGAGAGCGAGGGAGGGAACAAAGGAGAGAGGAAAAACGAGGACCTCGCAAAGATGAGCAGAAGAGACGAGACAAGAGCAGTTAATGGGAAAGCTAGATGATGATTCTCTCAGATGCACTCAAGAGAATCACAGGGCTAACCGACAAACCGTAAGCATCATTCGGGGAGCATTATTATTTAAAACAATGTCCAAATAAGCCGAAGGAAAATCATATAAATGTCCTCATGGATTTGTAAGAAATTTTTTTTAAAAGAACAGCCCCTGTACTAAATATAGAACAGTCCGCAGACATTGGTGAATCTTAACATGTAGGACAACGAAGCAAATCGCTCCATTTACAATTGCAATCTAGGTATTCGGTTATGGCATGAATTACCCCAGCGCAGTAAACCTTGTTAATTATTTATTAATAATTTACAAAAAAGGACATCAAACACACAAAGGCTAACCGTAATCAGGCCCTTATTCCTGGTATCCCATTTTTCTTTAGAGTTACACTTACTATGAGCTCCGTTGTTCCACCACCAGGATTCAACAAATTCATCTAAGAAACATTTCTGAATAATAAGGAAAGTCGTTAACATGAGGAGACATTGCGGTACAAATTGAACGCATATCATGAAGTAAGCGGGAATAGAATAACAGTACTAATTTTTAAACGAAATAAACGAAACAACAGTAAATCTCGATGAAACCCTCTTGAATTAATAGGTTTCCTTCGTGATGTCCGTAAAGGAGGATATCGCATTGTCACACCGAAATACAATTTGAAATCGCGCCTTCGCAATTCTTCAAGCGAAAAGGGCTGCACTCTCGAACTACGGTGCTCGGAACTCGGCTTTTCGCTATTTTGAATAAATTTTGCGCTTGTTTTAACCGAAAGGGTATTGTTTGTTAACATTCCGCCGGATGATTTTTTGTATAAAATATTCTCCTTTGATGACATACCATTGCTGCTTGCTATATTGAGTTGTTTCAGGCTTGCGGTCCCCCTCCAAGAGCTTCAATCATGACGGAACAAATGAAGCTGAAGGGTACCCTTGAGGGTCATAATGGCTGGATCACGCAGATCGCAACTACAACGCGTGACAACAAGACGACTGTCATCTCGGCATCGCGCGGTTGGTCGGGCGTTGTTTTTACACCTTGCATTTTAAAGTATCGCCATTTTTTTTAAAAAATAATCTTCACCTCTTAATTTGGCGAAAACAGTGCGATGGTGCTACTGTTTTCCTTCTAAATATACGAATCAGGTCAAGACCGCAAAAATTCATTGTTTCTGATTGTGAGATTCCAGACAAGAGCGTGATCGTGTGGGATGTGGATGTTGACTCCCTTGACGAGAGCACCAACATCGGCCGCCCCGTCCGCTCTCTGACTGGACACGGCCACTTCGTCTCTGACGTTGTCATCTCTTCTGATGGACAGTTCGCGCTGTCCGGATCGTGGGACAAGACTCTTCGTCTCTGGGATCTGAACACGTCAGTAGACTGCTTGATTTTGCATTGTTTCTTGTAATTTAAGAATATGAAATATTATGTCTGTTTTGGCAAAGGTTTATTTGAAAAAAAACCGGATTTTAGCGGTCAGACTACTCGTCGTTTTGTGTCTCACACGAAGGATGTTCTGTCGGTCGCCTTCTCCGCTGACAACCGTCAGATCGTTTCTGGCTCCCGCGATAAGAGCATCAAGCTGTGGAACACACTCGCTCAGTGCAAGTACACGATCACGGTCAGTCGATATTATTGGTTGACTGCTTTAATCTGTGGATGAAGTGTGATATTAATTTTCTTCCTTTTTTGGTATTGCTCTAAAAATATGCTACCTTTGTGCTTTATTTACTGCCCGTTTGACGAAAAGAACCGACGCTAGCCTTCATTTAATGTTCAAGTAGTATTTTTCGGGCGATTTGTACCACGAATAATATGATATATGAGTCGTTTTGTAATTGAAAAGTTCAACCTCAAGATCCGCCGAACGTTTGTGTTGGTGGGTCTGGGGAATCAGATGCTGTCTGGGCATATATTAAAAATTGATTTAATTTAGGAGGACTGCCACTCCGACTGGGTGTCGACTGTCCGTTTCTCACCGTCGACTCGTGACCCGGTGATTGTTTCCGCTGGTTGGGACAAGATCGTCAAGGTGTGGAACCTGAACAACTGCCGTCTGAAGACTAACCACATTGGGCACACTGGATACGTCAACACTGTCACAGTTTCTCCTGACGGTTCTTTGTGCGCCTCCGGAGGCAAGGATGGAAACGTTGGTTTCATTTAGTATTCATTCTTAATGCACATCTGGAATGTTTTCTGAAGCCTTCTATGAACAACTCAGACACTTTCCCTTTGTAGGCCATGCTGTGGGATCTGAACGAGGGCAAGCATCTGTACACCCTCAACAGCAACGAAGTCATCAACGCCCTTACCTTCTCGCCTAACCGTTACTGGCTGTGCGCTGCCATCGGAGGAACCGTCAAAATCTGGAACCTCGAGGACAAGAATGTCATTGAGGAGCTCAAACCTGAGATCACTTCGGGCAAGAACACTACTCCTCCCGTCTGCACTTCTCTGGCATGGTCTCAGGTACTGCTTTTGCATCTTTTTTTTTACCTTGTACACGAAATCCGCCGTTCTCTGCCATTGAAATATCTGACAAAAGTGAGTGAAATTCTTTATTTATTATAATGAGAGGTTTCCTTATTTTCTTGCAGGATGGTCAAACACTGTATGCTGGTTACACGGACAATGTCATCCGCGTCTGGCAGGTGTGGCTCCGCAGCAAGTAGACTGCTGCCTCTCCAGTCTCAACCTCTCCCCGCTTGTTCTTGTTGTTAAGTCTTCTTTTTTGAGCGCTTGTCGCCAATAAAGTTGTGAATATGATTCGGAAAACTTGTATAAACATAGGAAACACGGTATTATGCAGTTGTGGATATCTTTGATGAGTTAGTTGAATGTGAGGAAGGGAAACTGAAGAAGATGGACCGGGCCGAGTTGATTTCGCTTGGTGTTCGGTTGGCGACTGCGGCAGCCATTACATTCTTTTCCGTTCGGTACATGATTAAATATGTCGATCCTTCATACGCAAGTCGAGAGGAGAACAAAAAGAAGGTTCGTTGTGACGATGAGGATTCTGGAATTGTGGTGGTGTTGAGGTTGCCGAGTTGTTTGCCCAGCTGGGTTTAGAAGAGAACGACAAGGTTGAGCTGAACGAACACGAACTGCGCATCGCCCTGCAACTTGTTCGTTAAGAGTGTTGCGGTTGTATTGTTTTCGTAGTTGAGTGGCATCTATCTGAGGTTGGAGACGATGCGGGAGTCGAGTGGAGTGAGATTGGCGGGGCGGAAGAGCTGATTAGCCAGCTGAAAGAACGCGTCATTCTCCCTCTCCGGCTTTCTGGTTTTTGCTACGTTTCTATCATAACATCTTTATCTCATTTTGTCTATGAATCAATCTTTCAAATGAATGTTGTTTAGGAATGACGACTTCATCATTGCTTTCTCCTCCTCGAGGAATTCTACTGTATGGCCCACCTGGTTGTGGAAAGACATTGATAGCCAAAGCCGTTGCGAAAGCATCAAATTGCCGGTTCGTTGTCTTTAATTCACTGTTAGCCGTGAGCCGTCGTCGTTGGATTCTGAAGTATTAATTATTGTAATTAGACGCTTTTCTAACCGTTTCCGAGACCTTGTTAAAATAGCGAGCAATGTGAATGAAGTAAGGAACTATAACCGAGTTGCTTCACTGATGGCCTTGATAGTGTGAGGCGGCTATTCTACAATAGTTCTTAAATGACTGGCTAGAACGGTAGAAAATTTGTTTATAATAATTAGCTAGGGAATTGGGAACTTGTCCAGATGAAAGAGTGTTGGAATTACAGCGAGGCAAGGAAGGTAGCGATGGAGCAAGTTGTTGGGTGTAGAAGGCGCAGAGAGGTAGAACCGAAAGATTAACTACACTTATATGCCCTCTCTCCCAGAATGGATTTCTCTTCTTAGATTCATCAACTTGCAAGTGTCAAATCTGACAGACAAATGGTACGGGGAATCTCAGAAGTTGGCAGCTGCTGTTTTCTCGGTCGCTCAGAAACTGCAACCGACTATTATCTTCATCGATGAGATTGGTTTCTTTCCGCCTTCATGCTCTTTAAACTCTTTTTAAGTAGCTAACTAATTCTCCCAAATTAAATGGAGAGTGGATAGTGAAAATAGTGAATTGCAGATTCGTTCCTGCGTGACCGGCAGAGCCACGACCACGAGGCGACGGCCATGATGAAGGCCCAGTTCATGCAACTCTGGGACGGATTCGCAACCTCGAAGGACCAAGTGAGTGGCTGACTCTCTCTCTTGAGATATCTCTCCATTGTTAAGGTGATTGTGATGGGAGCGACGAATCGGCCGGATGACCTGGACGGGGCGATTTTGCGAAGAATGCCTGCCAAGTTCGCTGTTCCCGTGCCCAACCAGAAACAGCGCCATGATATTATCAAGGTTAAGAGAGTAAAAGAGTCATAAGGGAGACGTCTTTTAGGAATATAGTAAAGTCTCTGTCAAAGGAGTCTCATTTAGGTTATTCTGAAAAACGAGCACTTGGCTAGCGACGTAAACTTGGCTGTGGTGGCTGAGCAAGCTGATGGTCTTTCCGGATCTGATCTCAAGGAGGTATCTTTTCCCCTTCGCTTTATTTTGCATTTGTCTTACTGTTTTCGTCTGTCTGTCATACGGAGAGAGAGGAGAGAGAGAGAGAGAGTGGTTGTAGGTGTGTCGGTTGTCAGTGCTGAGAAGGGCGCAGCAGACCCTGTCGAAGTTGTCGGCGTCGTCCTCTCTGAGTTGTGGAGACGACAGCCGTCGTCTGGTGGCGGCGGCGGGCGGTCTGCCGAATGACCCCATCTCCCAGGATGACCTCGTCCATGCTCTCCTCGACTACGCCCGCAGCACAGGTTCCATGGCTAACTTTGCTCTCGACTGAATCTCCTTTAGCGATTATTCATTCCATGATTGATAGACGCTAGCCCTATCATTTTTCGTATCATTCATCCCTGTGTTCGTGTACTATCCTTGTTACTAATTGGCTGTGAGAAGAATTCTTTTTTCGTAGATAACTGAGACAAATCACATAATCTCCAAGACGGTTCCTCCTTCCTTCCTACCTTCCTTTTATATGCTAGGTCTGTTTTATATCGTGGCCATCGCTATTTCCTTGCGTGTTGCCAATACAAGGTAGTTTTCTTGCAAGCTGGAATGTTAGTGCTGATCAGATAGAGATTCCTTGATTACCTTACTAGATCTTTATTGTGGAGAATGAAATAAATACTATATATTCTGAGTGTGGTTGACATTACTTATGAGGAGTAATTAAAAAGTCATTTAGAGGATAGTTCATTCTCGACCATCATATACGGAAGTGAAGTGTCTATCTCGGGCACAGCTACAAGTTCCGTTTACAAATCTCAGCTGATCTCGGTTGGAATCGTCGTCCCCCGCTAAGGTTGAGAAGTTGGACTACCTCGGCTTTCTTGTTCTGATCTGGTCTAGACACTTTCATCTCTCTCTCTACCTCTCTCTATAGGCTTTCCCATTCTTTTACACTCAAACCGATACCACTGAATATTAACGGGTCCACCAGTTGGCCCCTTTTCCCTTATTGCACTCTTATCTCCAGTCCTCGTCCAACAGCTTTTTTAAACTCTGAAGTAAAATAGTTCATATCTTATCACTATTTTCTAGATATCGATGTAGCATACGCTCCCCCTTAAAAAGAAATTCTTCATATATTTCACACTCTAAAAGTAATCATCTATAGTAATAATCCAACATGCTTAATATCAGCCCCTCAATTAAACTGAAAGCAAAAAAGCTTGTTAAACAGCTATAGTCATTTCGCTCTATATGTGCAGCACCGAACCAGAAAACAATACTGAAATTTGTGAAACAAAGATAGGTAACAGCTCAGTTGGCCTGGGCTTCGACGACAAGTCGCAGCTTGACAATAACATCTGCGAGTTCGTTGGAATCCAGTTCCGAATCAATGTCTGCTGTCTTCTTCTTCAGTGAAGAAACAACCAATCGCTGGGCCTTTCCAATCAGAGACAAGGTCTCCTGTAACCAAATTATAAGCACTTTTTTCTACTTCTGTGAAAGACAGATAGTAAGCACCTCTTCAATGACTCCTTCGAGGCGGGGAACCAGCTGGGAGACGAACTTGCCGGAGGCATGGAGCGGAGTGCCAGATCGAGCGAGGAAGAAGAGGACCATTGCGAGTAGGGAAGCAGCTGGTTCAGGGGAGGTCAAGGCTTCTTCTCTCAGAACAGCAATGTACGAGGAGATCACTTCCGCTCTGTTAATCATAGTCATATCAATTCTAGAAAGAGAATCCAATCTGTTATGCAATGTGCACTTAAAATAGAAACCTGGTGCTCTTATCAGGAGAAGAGAGAGGAAGGTGAAGAACCGCTCGCGAGGAGACTTGGAGGACATCGGAGTGGAACTGCTTGAGAGATCCGCCTTTGAGTGAAGTGAGAAGAGAAGAGAAGGGAGGGCCAGAGGAGGAGGGCAGCCCTTTCACTGCATCGTCCCGTTGCTTCAAACATTCAATTCATTATCGAGAACATCAGAGCATTCCTTTCTCTCTCAACCTTAGGCGAGGCGAGACTCGCAGAAGGAAGACCGCAAGCCATCGAAAGGAGATGAGTTGTAAGCTCACTGCATAGAGTACGCAGAAGAAACGAACTGAGGTCACTTGCAATACCTTCTCAAGGAGGAACGAATCAAGAGAGAGAGAGAGCGAGACAGAGAGACTGACCAGGCAAGCTATTCGTTGCACTATCAAAGATGCAAATGCGATGGTAGAGAGAAAGAGCAGAGGCGACCATCTCTTGATGGGCTTTCTTGGATGAGGCGGCTGATTCAGACTCGCGGGAAGAGAGGAGAGTGGAGACTCGGGCCAGAAGACGACGCTCCACCTTCAACAGATCCACTCTTCTTTTCATTGATGCAAACAATTCACTCAGTCTAAACAAGGACTCTCCAACCTCGGAATGAATGGCCTCTGCAACAGCATCCTTAATGCCCTCAGGCACCCCTTCCATCCACTCGATGATATCCTCAAGAGGAATCCTCACTGTCTCTTCCCTCTCCTCGTGCCCCGGGGCTGCGCTGGTTGCTGATGTTGCCTTCGTAGTCTTCCCTCCTCCCTTCCCGCCCTTCTTTCCCTTCCCTCCTTTTTTATCCGCTTTCCAATCATCATCCTCAGCAATGGCAGCGGTCTTCTTCTGGAAATACAAAGCTTCGCAAAAAGTAAAAGAACGAGAAAAAGATATGAAGAACGACGATAAATATGAACTACAACTGAGATCGCGGGGCAGTTAAAGACAATGAAGGTATCAATTATACTGAACGCACTGGTAGCTGGAGAAGAACAGAAGAGTGTCAACCTGTTGTTGCTGTTCTTGCTGAACCGCAGCATTTGTCTTCTTATCGAGTTTTCTCTCGATGAGAACTCTCGCCCTTTCCTCAACCTTCTCGTTCGTTGCTTCCAGAGTCTTCTTGACATATTCTCCAGAGTAGACAAAATCACCCTCCACTGTCCACTTCTCTGCCTGCAAATGCAACATCTTTATTCTATCATATTAAAGTGGAAACGGACTGTGTGTTTTTTGGCGAGGTCGGAGAGCATTTGGAGAATGTCTTCAGTGGAGAAAGGAGCGTCCCCCTCGGCCAGGGAATCGACGCCATTCACGTAGCCACGCTCTTTCACTTCTCCTTAACATATCACACTTATTCTTATTCTCAACAAAAGAGAGAGGAAGCGAACCAGAAAGGGACTCGAGTGACTTCTCATAGAGAGATTCAGTGCAGACAAGAGAGGGAAGAAGGCGGAGAGCAGCGAAGGATTCAGCGCCAAGTAGATGAGACAGAGACGCCTTCACATCCACCAGTGACAACTTACGAAGCATCGACATCTCTGCAACCAGATACATTTACGAAGCAGCTAGAAAGAAAGAGAGCAAGAACATGAGATGAAGAAGACTTCATTAAAACAGACCAATGAACTCGTTTTGTTGTAGTTGCCTCTTAACGAAGAGATTAACGAGTCGATCATGGATGGCGGGAATGAATGAAGCAGAGGCTGAATTGGCAGAGCCAGAAAGACGGCCAGCCAGTTCACCCGAGGAGAGAAGATCTTCCAGGAGAGAGAAGAAACGGGACTGGGGGACCGTGCAGCGAGCGAGGAGGGAAGACACTGGAGTCGCCTCGAAAAGAACATCGTTCTTGCACAGTTCAACTCCGTCACTTATCAACCTTGGTGACTGCGGAGAGGAGTGCCTTGAGCATGTCCCGTTGCGAGTTCAGATGAGCTGCTGTGTAGATCTGATCTCCATCGATAGTTGCTTCCAACTCGGCAGGTAGTGGTCTTTAAATACGATACATCCCCAAATTTAACAGATATTTCTGGGTGATTAATTCTTTAAGAACGGGCTTACGTGATAAGTGAGAGCATCATTTCAGTGGGTAGATCCCACTGGCGAGATAGACTGGACAAGCTGCGCACTCCCTCTGCAGCCAGCACATTCCGCAGCTCGTTATGCAGCCGGATGATGTACTCCCTTCCATCACAGCATTATCAATGGAACCCCACAATGTAATTTCAGAGCAAGGGAACCACACAAATGAAAATGTCAAGGCTCTAATGAAGAAAAATACAAACTTGGAGATGAGT
Organism: Allodiplogaster sudhausi; assembly: GCA_945643635.1. Taxonomy (NCBI): domain Eukaryota; kingdom Metazoa; phylum Nematoda; class Chromadorea; order Rhabditida; family Diplogasteridae; genus Allodiplogaster; species Allodiplogaster sudhausi. The sequence continues at coordinate 3,114,187 of CALZFC010000015.1, forward strand.
TCCCCATTGCTGACGAGGAATTCCTTGGAGGACCCAGCCAGCTGAGCAGCCGCATTCTCGACATGTTCAAGGTGTACGTTGAGAATGGCAGCTATTCCAGCCAGGGAAACACGGCCTCCACTGCCCGCCACTTCATTGCCCACCTCAATTACCAGCAATCAGTCTACATTCCAAATATCTTCCATTTGTAGTTGGATTTGAAAGAATTAGAACTCGCCATTGTGAGCAGATGAGCCCTGGTGATGTAGGCACTTCCATCCCTCGTGAAGATGACATCAATGAGGCCGCTGCTGATGAGTTTAGTGACAACTTCCACGCAGTTACTCTCTGACAACCTAAACTAGAGAATGAAACATCATCCCATCTAGATGGATACACGAGGCCAGACTCACTTCTGTGCCACCTGCGAGAGTTGAACTCTCTGTAGATCAGACGCCAGTCTTCGGATGTCTTCCCACGTAGTCTCCATGGCTATCAACAATTCACATCCATTCGGTTCAACAATTGATGAATTATCATCAGCCACGGTAGCAGGATTGCAAGGAAACAACTTAAAATTGGCATTCTGGAGACTTATCAATAGCACTTTATTGGCAATATGTTCTCTTTTCACCTATGTATCACAGACAAACATTTATGCAACCATCCCATGGGTGTTAGCTAGAGGCACTTTTACTTTTTAAATAATAAAAAAACCGGCATGAAGCAGTGGATAAATTATTATACACCAAGTAATACATACATACATTTAATATTCTCACTTTCCTAAATTTTTACATATCTGTCGCGAAATCTACATACATAGATTCGCTACAAACGCTTTTTTCAATATGTACTTTAACATTTCGCATTCAGATTTCATTACTAGGGTCTATAAAATCGCTTCCGGCAGTTGTTTGTAGGGTCAGCTAATGAATTCCTCACCGCCAGTAGACTATCTAGAAGATCTTCTATCTTTCCGGTAGAGGAAATACTATAAGCGGGACAATTTGACAATTATTCAACCGAGTAAATATGCTGGAAGGTTGATAGAGAAAGTTTAACTCCGTACAGTGAATTCTCTTACTTTAAACGATGGTTGGAAATAAACTTTTTAAACTCAATTCTTCTTCTCTTTCACGCAAAGAAAGGCTACCAGTGTAAAAAGGCGAGCTCATAAATCCTCAGAACAACCGCTCCACGACATATCTCCTCTATGCACTCGGTTCACGAATGCCATTAGTCTGAGAAGGCATTCCATTCGACGGAGAAGTTTCCTTTGTCGCAGAGAGTCGTCCAAGGACCTGAGAAGAGTTTGACACGATGAAAAGCGAATTGAAGATAAAGAAAGGAAGAGCAAGCGGGAAGAAGATGGATGAGAAAGAGCGCCGCAAAACCTTGAAGAGAGCGTGATCGGCGTCCTTCTGTAGTTCTGGCTGTAGCCAGCGTCTCATCTCGCAGAGATCAATGGAAATCTGAGCGCGGATCTTGTCATCGTCAGTCTCTCCGTAGACACTTCCACTTCCGGCGGTGCCTTCTCTTCTCTTCAGCCGACTCAGACTCGATCCAGTCGCTTCCACTGACTCAACCACTTCGTTCGCCTTCTTCGCCAGATATCTGCAAGGAAAATCGTCTTCTCAAGACACCGTAGAATGAGTTGTAAACTGACAAGGCAGCATCAGCCCAGATCCTCTGTTCAAGGGCAGCGGAGGGAAGAGAGGAGGAAGAGGCAGCCACTCTCAATCTCTCCACTTCACTCACGACGGTGGCCATGTAAGCAGAAGGGGACGAGGGAGTTGGTTTCTTCGTCCAACGATATTGCTTAGGCACCTGGAACATCCACATAAATGTACAATGACTTAAAAAAGAAATACGCACCTGCGAAACTGAGTCAAGTTGAAGACAAATTTTCCTATAAATGACATCAACGATTGCATCCTTCAGCAACGATTCCTCATTCTTCATTGTTGAAGACAACGCGGTAAGAGTCTGGCCGAAAAGAGTTGTGTCCACCTTCAGATCTCTACAACAAGACAATCATAGGTTAAAAGCCGACTGCCTAGAAAAATTTTCAGTCATTCTTCATTGTAAAGAAAATTGAAAGCTCAAGCGTAAGCGACATATGATCGAAAATATTAGCAATTTTAACATGAATTAACAGTGTCCGCCGTCCCCTAACTCATTCTTCCTGGGGTTGTAGGCGCAATGAAAGGGGAGAAAAAGAAGGAGACAGTGAGGGCGAAACGAACCGTAGCTTAGGCCAAATACTTTCCAGTGCGAGATCGAAGACGAGTTGAGGAAGACGCGGAGCATCAGAAAGAGAGAAGAGAAGGGGAAGCCACTCCGAATCCTCTCTCGAATAATGTCTGCAGCAAACAATTCTATCATTCCTTCTGCAATTCCATCTCTGCATACAATCAACTAACATCCGAATCGCGCGGATCCAAGCGAGGTACTTGTTGAGGAGTTTGATGGTGAACTCCCAGTACTTGGGAGCGAGAGGGGCGAGATAAGACTCGTCTTCCCAGGCAGCTCGGATTGCATTGAGCACAGTGACAGAGAAGACACACTGCAGCTGCTCCCCCTCTCCTTCATCCGCCTCTCCACTCTTCTCTTTCCTCTCGAACGCATCCGGTGGAAGTTGTCGTTCCACCAGGGGATTCCACTGCTGCGTGAACATCTTGAAGTAGACTTCGATGATGAACTTGGCCCGGAGTTGGGAAAGATGGAGACGGCAGGAAGAGGGAGTCGGCCAGGCAGAGATGAAGCAGGACACCGACGAGAAACACGCATGGAACAGCACCCGATCCGTCCCGCTCACAACCGCTCCCAGATACTAAGAGAATACAGATCACAGGGTACCCAACTGGGTTTCACTTTCCCTAACATATGGCAGGTAATTCATCACTAACCTAAGTTTTAGATTGAAATGTATAGACGAATAAAACAAATAAATCGGAGCAATTAAAATATGTTTCTGGTTAGTCTTTAAAAAAAATGAAGTGCAAATACTGAAGATGACAACAGTACCTTGTCAGTGAAGAGAATGACATAAGTGAGGAGAGAGTGGTCGAGGAAGGTAGAAATAGGGTCAATGAAATTCTTTCCTAGTCGATCTGACCAATCCTGTCGCAACTGTAATACAACTATTATATATAAAATAATGCAATAGAAAAAAGGAGAAATAGAAGACCAACCTTTTTGACTTGTTCAAGGCAACTGCAGAGAAGCTTATGCTTGTCAGAACGGCTGTCCAGCTGGACAAGAGGTTCAATGACATGGGCAACTACACGAGAAGTCAAGCGCTCGCTGGCAGAGCAGAGCGAGAGAGCAGAGAGAATGAGAGGGAGCAGACAGCAGTCCGAGTGGAGACTCGTGACGGCTTCGTCTCCTGTACAAGAGAAAAGAAACAAACAATGCCGATAATAGAAATGTTAAATAGAATTGGAATTACCAAGCTTGGTCTCGACCAAACGCAAAACATTGTCGTAGCTTCGCCTTGCTCTGCTTCCTTCATCAAGAGAATCCGCATGAATAACAGCATCGACGATCAGACAACTTAGTCGTTCTAACCTGAACATCTCAGATACACAATTCGGAAATAAAACTAGGTAATTGATTATGAGATTTTTTTATCCGCACCATATCTGACTGGCAGTCTCAGGAGCAGCTTTAAGATGAGTCGAGATGTTCTTAATGGCCGCCACGGCGGAGATCTGATGACGAATCCTTGTCTGAGCATCTCGATTAGCAGCTGCATCGAGGCAACGCTGCTCCACTTTCTCAGCCTGGACAACCGCGTCTTTCGCCGAAGTTACAAACTCCTTCCAAGAGCCCTCAACAACGCAACAGCTTGATAATCTTCAAGAAACAGTCGAGAATGGTGAAATGACCTCGATACTGTTGTGGATCTTGTCGATGAAATCTTTCAGAGCCACGAGACTGGAAGAGAGATGCACAAAATGTGCATAGTCATCGTTGATCAATTCAATCATTGAATTCTGTATGGACTTCAGATACAACCGCAGATCCTGATGAATCTGCTTCAATTCAGCGCGACGCCTGCACAATCATAACTTTAAACAGCACAAGATCGTTAATCTAAGACGGCAGACTTAAAAAAGCAAACCTGGTTATCTTCATGAACCGATGAACGTCGAAGTCTGGACGAGTAAACTGCATTTTGTTGAAGCAGAAATGTGCTTCTTCAAGTGATGATGAAACCGTGGAAATGAACATCTTCGAAGGCGGCGGAGCCGAAGACGCCATCCTGGCCTCTCTTAAAACACATCTTTAGCTCCATTATCCCACACTGACAAGAGAGTTCATAAAATCAGAACACATGAAGATGCAAATGTCTTTCGGATTTCAAGACAAGAAAGAATTGTGTTAGAGAATTATTTCGGTGCTATTCCAACACACAAAGGTGTTAGCAAATACTGTATTTTAGAAACCTCGCACTCTCTAAAATAAGGATTCCTCAACATACTCATTTTGGGGAGTCTTCCGGCATGGGGACAATTATAGTACATGTTTTCGCAACTTTTCTCCCATTTCCAATGCGACTAGAGGAAGTGGCCATCACACTATTCGCCCTTAAGTCCATTCCTTCTCCGTATTTTCTTTTTCAACGACCCCACAAGCATTCCATCCTTCTCGCACTTTCGCCGAAAAGTTTATAGTGAATAAAATAGTCTCTGGAGGAGTAGGAACGAGAACGGCTTCATCTATCGAGCCCTTTCATTATTTGGCTTCTCCGAGCCCATAGCTACTTTGAAGAAGAAGGTATTTGACGTCCCTCTATTTATCTCTCTTTCTCTCTCTCTCTCTCTCTATCTCTCTCTCACTATCTCTCTCTCACTATCTCTCTCTCACTATCTCTCTCTCTTACTATCTCTCATTGTGTCTTTTCGGACTCGGAGTCTCCGTACGTGCAGTACAATTTTGTTATTCAAGTTCGTTCGTGAATCTGGAATATCAGAAATAGTTTAACGAACAATATTCTACAAGTGTTCTTGGGGAACTATATACAACATCTCGGCTGAAGTAGACGTCTACGAATCACAGAATTAACCAAAATATAAGAAGTCAACTGTAAGTAGCGATCACAATCAAATCAAGCCCCTGCTGTGTTCACAAGTGTGAGAAAGAGTTGGAGAAAGAAGAGAGAGAGAGAGAGAGAGAGAGAGAGAGAGAGAAGAGAGAGAGAGAGACAGAGAGGGATCGAAGAGAGAGTCAGTCTTCTCCGAAAGCATGTCGATGGCAGAACTGGCGGAAGTTGTTGATAACGGAGTAGTCGCAGTAGAGGGGTGGGAGGGGCTTTATGATCCCCGCACAGAGCCAAGAATCCTTAGGAGGCGCCTCCATCCTCGCTGCCTCAGTCACTCGAGTCGCGCACTCCTTCTGATATTCCCAGTCATTAAAGTAGCCGACTATTCTTGCTTCCAGAACTATTCAATGAGCAAAGGAAGTGAAGATTAATTACACCAACAATTTTGGAGACGAAGAATCTGCCAAAGAGTTTGATGAAGCGGAAGAAGAATCCACTGGCGCGAGCCACGATTGGAGTGCGCGCGTTCCCGGGATGGACTGCCAGGGCAGTCGTGGCTGATTCCGATGCAAATGTCTAGAGAGAGGATTGACAAGGAGAGAGACAGAGAGAGAGAGGGAGAAATGGCTGAGAGATGTGAGGAAGGAGATAGAGAGACAGAGAAAGGCAGAGATGGCTGAGAGATGTGAGGAAGGAGAGAGAGAGACAGAGAGAGGCAGAAATGGCTGAGAGATGTCAGGAAGGAGAGAGAGAGAGAGAGACAGAGAGAGGCAGAAATGGCTGAGAGATGTCAGGAAGGAGAGAGAGAGAGACAGAGAGAGGCAGAAATGGCTGAGAGATGTGGGAAGGAGAGAGACAACGAGATTGAGAGAGACCTGAGCAAGAAGGACACATGCGGCTTTGCTTCTGAAGTATTGGAGGAAGCCAGAATCGTGACGGAAGGAGAAGTAGCCATCCAGCGCAGCGGCAGAGCGAGGGAAAGTCGCTGTGAAGAGGTTGATCAGCCAGCCAAGGATTCCCGTGTCAGTGCCGAAGATTCTACATCGAAAGAGAGAGCGAGAGCGAGAGCGAGAGCGAGAGAGAGAGAGAGAGAGAGAGAGATTATAAACAGCGAAATGAAAACTCACTTGGCTGCTCCAGTGGTGAGAACGACAACGCGAACAGAATGGCCATCCGGACGGCCTGCCAAGACTCCGCAGAGAAGGAGGTAGTGTCCAAGGACATTGCACTAGATGAGAGAGTTGGAGAGAGATAGAAAGAGTGAGAGGATTGAGAGAAGAACGACTTGGGGGAAAGAGTGAAGTGAATCCTAAGTATGGAAATGAATGAACAGGAATTCATTTCCTGGCTAAGCTGAGGAGTGGGGTGAATTACTAACCAAGAACGTCTCGTCGAGTGGATGTTCATGTGAAGAGGAATGAGCGGTCAACCGAGGAGTCGTTCTCTGAGGATGCATCAGCGCCGCGTTGCAGATCACTATGTCATAGGGGCTGCAAAGAGAGAGAGAGAGAGAGAGAGAGAGAGAGAGAGAGGAGGAGGAGAGAGATGGAGAGAAAGAGGAGAGAAAGACGAGAGAGAGAGAGAGAGACCGAGCAAGAGAGAGGAGAAAAAGACGAGAGAGAGGAGAGAAAGTCGAGAAAGAGAGAGAAGGAGAGATTAGAGAAAGGAGAAGGACGGTGATGGAGAGAGCAAACCGTTTGAACTGGTCCGCCTTTCCAGCAACGAGCTCGTCATGAAGAACTCGCATTCTAGCGATGTCTCCGAGATCGAAATCCAAGCCAGTCACCAACTCAATCAATTCTCATCTCTTTAAAATAGAGTAATTAGAAGTAAGAGTGACATAGGAGAGCGGGAGAGAGCGAGAAGGCACAAAGAGAGAGAGAGAGAGAGAGAGAGATGGTGAGGGATAGAGCGAGAGAGCTGACCATAGAAGGTGAGAGAGCAGGAACGACATAGCATCCACAATGATCCATGTCAGCCAGGAGAGAAGCAAGCACACGAGGTTGGCGGGTGAGAACATGGACTTCATGACCAGAACGGACGAGACGGCGAAGGATTCGAAGACCTGAGGGGGAGGAATCACAACGGATTTGTTATAGTTAAATTTGTCATAGTTAAATAGAGAGAGGTAATTAAAGGGAGAAGGGAGAAAGAGGAAAAGGATGCGAAATTGAAAGAACGAGAGAGAGAGAAAGAGAGAGAGAGAGAGAGAGAGAGAGAGAGAGAGAGAAGGTGATAGTGAGAGGGAGAAAGTGAGAGGGAGAGAGTGAGAGGAAGAGAGTGAGAGAGAGAGAGAGTGAGAGAGAGTGAGAGAGAGAGAGAGAGAGATGAATAGGGAGTGACGAACCGATGCCACTTGTTCCACCTGTGAGCAGGACTCTCTTTCTCTGCCCGTCTGCGCTCTCTCCAGTGAACTGCAGTGCCTCATCGCCGTCGCTGCTCTCTGAATCTCCTGCCATCAACTTCTCTCGTCCTTCCTTTAAATGACCGAGTTGACAGTGGCAGGAACGGCGAACCATTCTAAAGTCGAAAGAAAAGAAACATTCAGTAGCCCACCCTCTTGGAGGAATTTCACCTTCTCTTCGGCAGCCAAGACAATTCTTACACATGTGAAAAAAAATGATGGATGGAAGAAGAAATATCAACGAATTGGACAAGACGCTAACATTCGTGGGAAGTGGCACAAAAGAACTGGGAGAACCACGGATTAAGATGCAGAGCGAGAGGTGACAATACCAAGCGAAACTACTGTCATTCTGATCTCTCACTCTCCTCCCTCCCACTTTCTCTCAATCTTTTTTTCTCTAACTCACACTCTCTTGTCCTCTTTTTCTCTCGCTCCCCCATCTACTCCGGTTTCTTTAATATGCACTCTCCAATCATTCAACTCTATTACCTTCACGCTAAACTATTTGATCTACAAGAATACCATCCTATGCCTTTTCACGGCTACGAGGCTGCAAAGGAATAAGAACACGTAAGCTGTATTCATTTCCCAGGTGTTCGCGAACAGTGGCCAAAGAATGTAATAGTTCATCAGGGTGAAACATTAGCTATGCCTTGTTCATCGCACGTCTCCTTTCCTCAATTTGGTCCTCTTCTTCTAATCCTTCCGTTCTATTTCTTTATTGTTATTTTCGATGTTCTTTCCATTCTATTCTTCTGCTTGCTGAGCCTCGCAAATCTAGTTAATTAACAAGGTTCCATGGAATATGATGATGGCATATGCATATGATGTTCAGTGCAAGGAATCCGCTCATGAACCATAGAGTATTCACGAAAATTTACTTCTACATCTGTTCACAAGTAATCTCTACTAATATTTCAGTAATAAACGCTAGGCATCATAGTAAAGGCAATAATTAAATTAAAAAAATATATAATTTTTACCAGCGAATGGCAAATATTGTGAAGAAAATTTTATCGTTGAATAAATACGATAAGTTGATAAAGAGCAATGAAGAGAATTAGCCGAGTTGTCGTGGATGTGAGAGAGGATGAGTCACGGAGGATTGAATCGAGAGTTGAAGAGGAAGAAAGTGCAAAGTGAGGGGCGGAGCAGCAGCATCCTTCTATGCAAGACGCGTCTGGCTGGTACAGGAGGCACGTCACATCCACCTCAACTTCCCTCTTCCTTAGAGGAACCCTTCCTTCTTCCCATTCAGTGCAAAGATCCATTATAGTCGATTAGGGCCACAACTACGGCAGATGGCTTTGCCGAATTACATACATACACCATAATTCTGGATTTATAAAAGACGTTATGGGAAAGAGATAGTAAGAAGAGAGAGAGAGAGAGAGAGAGAGAGAGAGACAAAGAGAGAGAGAGAGAGAGAGACAAAGAGAGAGAGAGAGAGAGAGAGAGAGAGAGAGAGAAAGAGAGAGAGAGAAAGAGAGTGAGAGAGAGAGTGAAAGAGAGAGCGAGAGAAAGAGAGAGAGAGAGATAGATAGAGAGAGATAAGGACTCTAGCACTTAATATTTTTGAAGATTCAGATTGAGTTGAAGTCAATAAACCAATTAACCTGGCATCCGATGAAGAGTTTGAATCCTCCGTTTGCGCAGATCGGGTACATGCTGCATGCTGCAGTAAGACGTTGTAAAAATAACGAATTCAAATTCAACCAACAAATATTAAAAGGTATTGCACTGACGGATGTCGGAATAGAATGGATAATTCTGGACTCCGCAGATATACTTAGACTGAGAGAGAGCATCTCGGATGAGAAGGGAAGTAGTGAGTAGTCGGATGAGAGAGAAGAGCATGCCACTTCTTGTCCAGTCGATGGTTCTCCAGAAGAGGGAAGAGTGAACAACCCCAGCAGCTCTCCTCTCCTCTTCCCTTCTCTCCGCTCGTTTGCTCAGCTGCTGAGCAGTCATCCGGCTGCTTTCTCATATCATTTTCGGCCACTAAGCAAAATAATAACGTTCAATATATCCACACATTTTCTTAAATAAATACATACATACAAGATTGTGCTGTGAAAATATTTGCAAGAAGACTTGAACAAAACAAATCCTAAGCTGACTTCAGCTTCCTCTTCCTTAGCATTTAGTTCTCATTATATTTTGGATGCTGTCAGTGGTAGAAATGTCGGCATTTTCAATGATCAATTTATCAAGTGTCCAAAAAACTAAAGATAATAACGATTTCACAAAAATCGGAATAATCTGTATTAATTTGACACTATCAATTATTGCTAGTGCACCGAGAAGAATAAAGTGTGGCATGCAGGAAGGGAAGGACAACCGTCTTTTGAGCAAAGAAAGAAACTCGTGGAGGGAAGAAGAGATCAATGAAGTGAAGAAGAGATCATTCAACCGACTAGACAACAATCACTGATTAGAGGAAAGTGGCCTTCGGATTAGTGGAGAGGATTTCATCCAGAATCAGCTCAATATGGCTCTGGCTGACAGGGTCTGTCTCTGTGCTTGAGAGGTCTCCGCTCGGCTGTTCGGGGGGTGCCTCCGATGGGCAATGCAGAGGGGGGCAGACAGGTTGAGTTGGGCGCGGAGTGGGCGCGGGGCTTGGCGCGGGTGCCGGTGCTGGGTCTTCGTCGGAAGACCCCCGCCCGCGCCCCTTCGCCACCGCGTCCTTCACGCTCTTCGACCGCACTTTCAGTGAACGCCGCAACTTTTTGAGCGAGCCGCCGCGGTCTTTCTGTGCCGCTTCGTTCCAGGAGAGCTTCTTGTCTAAACTCACCAATTATCACGCACTCTCTCCCCTTCTCTCTCTCTCTCTCGCTCTCCCTCTCCCGCTCTCTCTCTCTCGCTCTCTCGCTCTCTCTCTCTCTCTCTCTCGTGTTGGAGAGACTGACTGGCGACTGAAGTTGGCATGCGCCCGTTGTCGATGACAAGTCGTGCTCCTGCTGTTGAACTCTCCTCGGCTGAAAGGTTTCTTAATGTGGAAAGTAAAAGTGATTCTTACTACCACCTTCATGAAAGGGACTCAAACTTTGCTATTAATCTACTGGGGAACACTTAAAATTAAATAAATGATTAAAGTGTAATAAAGGATTCTACAAGGAAGAAAGGTGACGGTAGACGAACAGTCGGGCTTGTAAGAAGAGGCATTCTGGGAGTGGACTGCGGCCGAGTGCTCCGCTTGGGTAGTCAGCTGGCTGGAACAAGCAACAACTACTCTGCCATTCCATTTACATTCTCATCATTCGGGACTGAAAACATCATCTGCATACGAATTCCCAAGCAAATCTCTAACTTTTCAACTACTGAAGGAAGGGGGAATCTTAAAAAAAAAGGCTGGAGACAATAAGTGTATTGGCATGCACAGTAAATGGTTGAATAATGAATGACCTGATAAATCTCATCTGCTGATTGACGAGTCTGCCTACGGCTGATTGTCTTGTTCTCACATTCTTGTACGGCTGGAAAAGGACGATGTAGACCTTCGGAGCGAAGAAGCAAATCAGGGCAACTGTGCCAGAGAGGGAGACACACATGCAGAGGGAGGTCAGTTGGATCTGTAAGAGAAGAAACAGACAGACAGACAGAGAGAGAGAGAGAGAGAGAGAGAGAGAGAGAGAGAGATTAGAGAGTGCGAGGATGACAAAGAGGGAAAGTGAGCGACTAAATCGAGATGGAAAAAGAAAGAGAGAGAGAACCACCCACTCGAAAATTGTTCTGCGTGGCGAAGTAGATGGGGACGAATGCAAGCCAGAGAATTGAAGTGGAATACATCGTGAAGCCGATGAGTCGAGTCTCATTGAAGTTCTCCGGAATCTTCCGCGTCTTGAAGGCGTAGACTGTGCACGCCACAATCAAGACGCCGTTGTAGGACAGAGACACCAACAGATGAGAGGCTGTGGCCTGAGAAGAGAAAGACTGAGAAAGAGAAAATGTGGGAGAACGAGAGAATGAGAAAGAGAGCGAAAGAGAAAGAGAACGGGGGAGAGAAGGCGAGAGAGAGAGAGAGAGAGAGAAATATAGAAAGATGAAAAGAGAGAGAGAGAGAGAGAGAGAGAGAGAGAGAGAGAGAGACTCCTGACATTACAACTGAGGACGGCCTCTGTGCGAGTAGGGAACTTGACAGTCGTGCCGGGAGGATCGAGGACGAGCCAGACGAGGGAACCAACCAATTGGACGGAGACGATGATGCAGCAAATGATGACCTGGAAGAGTGGAGGGGGAGGGGACAAATGGAGGAGGACGTAGATGGACTGAGGAAGAACGAGTGGGTACCTGGGATCTGGGTGTGATGAAACGGGGCTGCATGGCAGAATTGGGCGTGAAGACACGGGCGAGTCTATTCGTCTTGGTGATGATCGCTGCGTAGATCGCAGACATGCATAACCCTTGAGAGATGAGAGATTAGAGAGGGTGGAGAGTGAGAGAGATGAGAGATTAGAGAGGGTGGAGAGTAAGAGAGTGGAGAGATTAGAGAGGGTTGAGAGTGAGAGAGTGGAGACTAACCAATCAGAACGCGTGAGAGAGCACAAGAGATGATGGAGGGGCGAGAGACGAGGAAGAACGTCAGCACATAACAGAGAGAGATGCCTAGCAGCATACAGTAACACAACTCACGCCCCGAGGCCATGATCTGCAAGAGAGAGGAAAGTTATCGGCTGATGAAGAATGCTGGATCAAAGAAGAGGACTAACCACAGGAGTAGCAGAATACTTGAGGAAGACAGCGAGAACTCCACCCGTGGAGGCCAGACCAAGAACAGAAAAGGCAGAGGGCAGAAGAGCCCAGAGAGATTCAGTGTGGAGAGAGACGGGAGGGATAGGGACGCATTTCGAGAGATCAGCAGAAGGAACTCGCCCGAGGGGGCATTCCACGCAGCTGAAAAGACGGAGTTAGGCTATCAGATAATCAGAAGCAGAGTAAGAGAAGAGCAGACTTGGTGACATTGATGACAATGCTCGTGGTGATATCGCAAGGAATGCAAGCCCAGCAACAAGTTTGCTCCTCAAACATGTTCATTTTATCTTCTGAACGTAATAAAAAAATTGATTAGCTAAATAAGAATTATTCGATTGAGTCACACAGCTGTTATACTAGATAAGATCGATAATGATACCTGATAAGATTGATTATGATACCTGATAAGATTGATTATGATACCTGATAAGATTGATTATGATACCTGATAAGATTGATTATGATACCTGATAAGATTGATTATGATACCTGATAAGATTGATTATGATACCTGATAAGATCGATAGTGTCCACGGGGACAGACATGCGAACAGACAGAGAAGGGAAAGTTGTTCGTAGATACGAGATTTCGTTGTATCCGTTTAACATTCAACACAAAGGGATTGTCAGCATCCCATGATCCAACCTAAACATGACGCATTCTATTTTAAGAGAGCATGTCAGTACCCTTCGATCAAGGCCTGCCCTAGGAATTTTTTGTCGAATTTGTTCTCCAAAATTGAGTACTGTATACAGCTCGGCACGGTGAACAAATTGGGCTATATTTCAAACTTGAAAAAAATTACCATAAATTTACACTGGAACATGTTCACGCGCTCCGGAGCCTGGGGCTGGGACCTTCAATTTTTTTGAAAGACACATGTTTTATAGCAAATTTAACGCCCTTTAAGCCTATGTAGGAGCGATGTTGCGGAAATGAGCATACAATACTTAATTTGGCTAAAAACTGCCCTCGGAAAAGTTGAAAAGTTTAGGGCCGTATTTTAGGGTGAAAATCAAATTTTATGAAAAACGCTTCCTAGATGAAAATTAAAGAGCGTTAAATCAGCTATCGAATGATACCTAACTGGTTGCCTAATATTAAGATTGAAGCGAGTTATGAAAAATGCAATTTATTAAACATTTACACTGGAACATGTTCACGCGCTCCGGAGCCTGGGGCTGGGACCTTCAATTTTTTTGAAAGACACATATCGTATAGCAAATTTCACGTACTTTAAGCCTATGTAGGAGCGATGTTGCGGAAATGAGCATAAAACACATAATTTGGCTAAAAACTGCACTCGGAAAAGTTTAGGGCCGTATTTTAGGGTGAAAATCCAATTTTATGAAAAACACTTCCTAGAAGAAAATTAAAGAGCGTTCAATCAGCTATCGAATGATACCTAGCTGGTTGCCTAATATTAAGATTGAAGCGAGTTATGAAAGATGCAATTTATTAGCTTACTGGACCTGGTCTCGCGCGGAAAACAAAATGAAAAATATGAAATGTATTCCATTTTGTAGAGCACGTCGAGTTGTATCAGCTAGTCAATTTTCATAAACGAATTCGCAAAACTTTTCCTAGGGCAGGTCATAATACAGCCCTGCTCGAGTCTTATGGACATCCTCTCTTAAATAGTTACGTCTGCTAAAACTATTTACCATTAAAAAAATAGTGCCTAACCGGAATATACTCGCCAAAGCTGTTGAGCTGGTAAATGTCATAGCGGCCAATTCCATCCCCCATTCCATCGATCCGTGCTTCTGTTCACAATTCTATCTTACTTCATTACATAAATGCAGTTAAGGTGGATGAATTCATTCTTCCCAAACCTCCAATCGTCTTGTTACGGTAGAAGGACTGGAGGAGTTCTCCATTGAATGTTGTCCCCGTTATGTTGCAGTTTGCCAAAAGCGTTTTTCCGCATTTCACCTGCATCGATACAGAAAATATATGTATAATTACAATGAATGCAATTAATTTATGTATAAACTAATATAGTATGTAAATTTTTGGGACCGTGTCAAAACAGCAACGACATTTGCGCTAAAAGTGTCGTAACTTTCTTCATTGTTATCGCAGACGGATAAAATTAGCACCAATTTCTCTTTATAAGATCTATCCAACGATAGCACTTTTGTGACTGAAGCTTAAAAATTTCAAATTTTCAACTTTTTTGCCTGCTGCCCAAGAACTGCGAAACCTATATGGTTCAATTATATGGTCGTCTAACTCCCACATAACCACGATTAGCCTTCCGAATGTGTACCTTACACCACACACAATAGTAAAACTTTATCGACATAGGAACTCCAACTGGGTCGAGAATGTGGTAACAAATGGCATGACAAACAAAGGAATGACATGCTACAAAAATGAACTGAACAGTCCTGAAAATGCAGAATTTATTAGTCTGAAATGGGAAGGGGCAGGAGACTCTGAAAAAGCTGAAAACCTAGCGTAGGCCTAGAGGCCACACGAACCGCCCTCTCCGAAGTGGAGGAGCCCTTACGAGAAGTTGTACTTATCTCTATCCTCTGACTACCGTACCCATGATCGGGTCCTACAGTAATCCGTGCTCCCGGAAACTTATTTCTTACTACTGACCGACTGTTGTTAGTTTTTTGTTGGTCCACCACTGGAATTACTGTAAGGGAGGGAGGGTGGGTTCCCTCTTCACGACTCAATCGTAGAATGAAGCGTCTCCCCAAAAGAGACGCCCTTATACGAGACACCTACCGTATACAATACCTCTTCAAGAGCTTTCCCTATTCAAAAAACTGGCAACATGCCAACATGGTGCCGGCCCACCTCCGCACGGAGGGTACGGGTCATACAAATTCTTCCGGTTTGAGAGCACACCAAATCCGCCTTGCGCCCGTTTCATGCGTCGCGGCTAGGCAAAGCATATAGCTCTCCTCCAAATGCATCGATCGAAGTGATTTAAACTCCCTCCAAAAGTTACCGTAATATGTGGTCATTAATTTGAAAATTTAGGCAACTCCCTCCAAAAGTTACCGTAATATTGGTCATTAATTTGAAAATTCTGGCAACTGGCAATTTGCCAGCAATTTCACCTTCGCTAATGATTTTGAAGTTCCGTTCCTTTTGTGTCACACAATACGATTGTGGAAAACTTAAGAAATTTACAGTTCGACGCACCAAAATTCTCTCAAACCGGAAGGGGGTACCCTCCGTGCCTCCGGAATGGTAATCAACAATTCATCTCAATGAAAGCAATCACGCGGAATATTGGTTGAACCGGTACGATCACCCTGAACAAAGTTATGGGATCTTTGCGCAAACGTCGTTGTTATTTTGACACGGTCCCAAATTTTTACATTCATTCCTAACATATACATATAATGCATAATGCATCAGTCGGCGAAAATGCGTGCCTGTTGCATTTGCAAAATAGAAATAAAACGAATTGCGTTGAGTGGGAGAGTGAAGATTGATAATGACTAACATTGATGTAGGAAGAGACCGCGGCGGTGACAGCCTTGACAGCGTCGACCACATAAGGAACATAGGATTCCTGCTTGAAGGTCATGTTGATGGCTGCGAAGCATTGGCCAAAGGAAGCGACAGGGAGGGCCGAGCAGCCGAGGGAAGTCCAGTA